>CM053783.1:600955110-601005110 GCA_028749045.1 Cupressus sempervirens | reverse complement strand
ACCTCCAACAAAAACATCCAAGAGTTCACATAAGACAAAGCTGGAAAAAACAACAAAAGTACATCAAAGGAAAAACAACTAACCAACCAAGAAATATTTATCAGGTCAACAACCTGATCCACCAGAGTTTGCATGTTTTCAGCAGTAGCCTTCACCTCATCCTTCTTATTGATCTCCTCATTCTTCTTAGAGTGAGCATGGGTACGTTTAATTTAGAAGTATCAGCCCCTAGAGGGGAATCCTAGCCCTTATTAGGCTCATTCCTCTTCAAGAGAATACTCACATTGTCCACTAGTTGTTTGACCAGTTTCTCCATATTACCCATCCTAGTTTATAGTTTGGACACCTTCTCCTGAATGTTGCTAATATCCTTATCCACGACCCTTTGTTTAGCTTTGATCACTGGGACCTTATGCATGAAAATTTTCACTTCTTCAGCATTCCCTATAACTTCCAAGAGCTTGTCAATATGTTGGTCTAAAGTTCGCTCCCCTTTGGAAGTTCTACTCAGTCATTCCATTTCCTTACCCAAAAACTACATTTTCTGCTTGAGGATACCAATCTCCTTCAAAATGGAACTTGGGTTGCCGAATAAACCCTTAGAAAACCCTCTCCCACCTTCAGCTTTATCACCTAAATCTGACATATGCCCCTATTCTTTGTCCTCCTCATTGTCTAATTCCCCATTCTTCTTCATATTATACCTATCCTCTTGTCACCTTACAGGTTTTCTTTTCCTCTCCAACCATCGAGCTAGAGGCTCATCATCAGAATGAGGAGAGACCCACTCATCTTAACAACCTTTGCCCTTTCCTTTTCCACCACTCCTCTTATTATAATGATCTCTGACAATTTCCTCCACAAAGTCACTTTCTTGGTCATGGTCAGAATCAACATCCTCAATAGTCTTTTTCTTCTTTTTTGAGCTTCCACCTGAGCCCTTTTTTGAGCTTACCATACCCCCTTCAGCTTCATCTTTCGTTTCAAAATCATAGCCCTTTTCCTCAATACTCCCTTTCGTATCTTGATCAGCCCCTTTCAAAGTCCTAGGTTTTAAAACTTTTTTGGATTTTAAGAAATTCATAATCAAAACCATGAGACCCACATGGCAGACATGCTCTCCATTCGGGTCATTCTGAATGGCCTAAGTAGAAACACTAAGAGACTGCAAAAGATAAAAAGGTAAATTTATCCTAACATCATGTCAAAAATGATTTGCCAACATAAAGTGATAACCATACAATTTTGTGAATCTCCCATCCAGAGTCAAGTATTCCATAATCATAAAGAGTACAAAACGCCAAGGTTAAGAAATAGAGGCTGGGTTATAATACAAGTTACCTATTTGAACCAGTTGATTTCTCTCTTGTTCTATCTCAACAAAGTCATCAATAGCCTTATCAGAGAGATTCCTTTCCCTATAAAAATTTACCCCATCCATATCCAACCCTGTTGCCTCTGCAATGACCTCTTCGGTGACATCTATATGCTGGTTCTCGACCATCATAGAGCCATCCTTCCATGATTTAACAAACTAGTGTGTAATTGTAGGGTTATTTCCTCTAAGCCTCTCCATGTAAACAATGAAGTTGCCACACATTAAAATGTCCCACACCTCTAGCTTGTTCTTCCACTCTGTGCAACTAGGCAGCTCCACCCTTTTTCTCTTTCCCCCCATAATCTTTGAGCCGAAAACACTAGTTTTTTTTCTTTGAAAACCCCAAAACTCTCTGCGAACACCACTGCTAAAAAGAGGGAAGGAAGAAACAACCCAGAATCTATGCAAAATGCCCACCTTCCTAAATTTTTTAACCCACCTCACTCCAAATGAGTAATTCTCATAATTCGCTGACAACATCATAATTAAAGGGTTTTTGCTAAGATCTCCATTTATCATGATTGACATGATCGCGACCATCTGGAGGTAAGGTATCATATGACTCCCAATTGATAATATGATCATTTAAACATGCCACATTCGAAGCCCAATGAACTAAACCGTTAGCTTCTATGTAATTATGAGATATAATGCAGTTTTGGAACGAATTAATTATGTTAAAAGCCTTGGAAATAATATTACTAATAGTCCACGAAGGCAGATTAATTTTATTTAAACAATTGATGATGTTGAAGGAGTCACCTTCTATCCATATATTCTTCAAATTCGTACCTTTGGCATAAATAAGACCATGAAGAGTAGCAAAAGCTTTAGCAACGTGATTAGTTTGACTCCCTAAAGGTATAGCCATGCTACCAACAAAGTCACCATTTTTTGTAACAACTCCACATCTTGCAGTGCCCGGGTTCCCTTTCGAACCCCGTCAAAGTTAATCTTAAACCAATTCAGCAGAGGATGATCCCATCTAGCATTATCCCTAGGGTTAGGATCCCTTATACTCATACTCAAACTCCTTATATTCCAGTTATTAAGCACCCCATCTTCCCACTCATTATATTCTAGTTATTAACCACCACACCCTAGTTGAAACCCTATCAATTAGTCAAATTCAATACTGAGGAGACAACAAAATGGGGGTGGAGCAACTAACAAGGTTTCTTACAAACCTTCTACACATTAGGCCCTGCAAGACCTAGGGGGACTCCCTGATTCCATGAATTTTCATACATTCACCTCTCTCTTGGAATCAATTAAGTAGGTAGCTCCACTATTCAACTACAACACACCAAAGATGAGAAGATTTGGGCTAAGAACCTTCAAATATGCCTTTCACATGTGGAGGATGGAGCTGGAAAATAAATTACAAATAAGTTAGACATGAAAGGGAAATTTTCATTTTGATATTTGAAGATTTTCAACAAGAACCAGATATGAAACAATAATAATGTCCAATCTCCTAGCTGAGATCAATACCTAGTCCATTAGGCAATAAGAATCACAAGAAATGTAGCAATGTAATGTAAAATTGTGAAATAACTTAGATCTATGAAATGCTACCTTACAACACCTCACAACAATGATTTAAACTTTAGCCTACTTATCAAATCCATTTGTAATACCAACAAATCCATACTCTACCAATAATTTAATCAATCCCTTGGATTGAAGCGTGAAAGATGAATATGTATCTCACAACATGATACTAAAAGGAAAAGAAACTTTGTTTTATTCATTTCAAAACCTTAATGATTTACATTGATGGAGAGAGCCAAATCCGAAATCATTTTCATAAAAATCTTTGTTATTCCTTAATTATAATGCATACATGACTCAATAAACTCACAAAACTACTAAGGACTTAGCATAGATCAATATTTCTGCTCAAATAAATGTATAATATGTTGTTCATACAGAAGAAAATGCTAAAGAATGGTGGAATCACAACAATGAAGACTTGTCCAATAGGTTGGAACCAACCGTGTACAATGAAAGAAGAGAAGAAGATATAGGAAGAAGAAGATGGGTAGATCTTATGTTTTGATGCCAAATCTCACCTCCATTTTCCATCTGATATTGTTGTAAATCCTTTCTCATCTCTCCCCAACTAGAAACCAATCAAATCTCATCATTTTTAGCAGCAAACTAACAAAATATCTCTCCAAATGATGAGAAAAAACCACTGCTAGAAGAACCTCCAAATTGTTGCTAAAGCCTTTGCTAGAAAACCCACTAATTGGGTGGAAAGGAAAAACAACACTACGAGGAGCATGTCTACCAAATTTGGGATAAACCCACTTGATGGTTTGCCCATAAACTAACTTTGAACTGTCATGAAAGAAACAATAAATACAATTTGAGAAAGCCCCTATTTCACAAAATCAAGAATATATCTCACCTACTCAGACGAAGACTCATTTTTGTGATAACCCCACTAAAATAATATTTAATAATTATTAGGATACAAAAAAAAAGTAATATATATAATAATTATAAATTACTAATAATAATTTTATTTTAAGTAAAGATAGATAAATAAATAATAATATCAAAATATAATAATAAATATATATTAAAATTATATTATACACGAATAAATGATCATATATTTAAACACATGAATATAAGTACTATTATAGTAACTATTGATAATAAGATTAATAAATAAAAAGAGATATTACATACTATATTAAATAATATAATATAGATAACGTATTACAAATATTATAATTTTCATATATTTAGAGACTAAATCATAATATTAGATACTTAAATGATGCAATTATTAATATTGGATATCATATAAATCAATTAAATATGATCTTCCAAAGGACACAACCTTAGAAAAAGGTAATTCTATAGCTATAAAAATCAATAAACCATTTGTTCTAGGATCATCAATGAATTAGAAATCATACAATAATTTTAATCAATCTTTGACAACTATTATTATGCAGTCCTAAACCTAAGTTTTATATGGGCACATTACAATTGGTATCAGAGCTTTGATCTTGCCATCCTATGAACATTATTCTGGGAAAAAAAATATATTACAAAAGATTTTATCAGAACAGTGTAAAGTTGCATAGCTTGAATATTTGCAATCTGAAATAACTTTGCCACCTTACGGATCAAAAGAAATATATTTATCCTCAACTCAACATGTTTACATAAATATGCTATTTTTATTGTTGATCAGATATTTCTAGATGTATCTAGTAGCACCATTCAGTTTCTTCAAAGTTCAACGATATCCAATATCCATTTATAACATATATCATATTTTTTGGAAGAATAATATTGTGAAGATAGTTTAACATTGCCACAAAAGCTAATTATTTGGTCCAAAAAAATTTTTTTGGTGCCCCAATAATTTCTGTGATGAATGTTTTGATTAAGTAAAAACATGTTTTAAAGGACCCAAAACCTTTACATCAGTAGAAGTCTAGAGATAAGCATGATAACAGAACAACAAAGAAAAGTATCCAAAAGCAACATGAGACAAACCTCCAAAAAAAACATCCAAGAGGTCACATAAGATAAAGCTGGAAAAGACAACAAAAGTAAAACAAAGGAATAACAACCAACTAGCTAAGAAGTATTTATCAGGTTAACAACCTGATCCACCAAAGTTTGCATGTTTTTAGTAGTAGCCTTCACCTCATCCTTCTTACCGAGCTCCTCATTCTTCTTAGAGTGAGCACAGGTAAGTTTACTTGGTCCTTGAGTATTAGCCCCTAGAGGGGAATCCTGGCCCTTATCAAGCCCATTCCTCTTCAAGAGAATACTCACATTGTCCACCAGTTGTTTGACCAGTTTCTCCATATTACCCATCCTGGTTTCCAGTTTGGACACCTTCCCTTGAATGCTGCTAATATCCTTATCCATGACCCTTTGTTTAGCTTCAATCATTGGGACCTTATGCATGAGATTTTTCACTTCTTTAGCATTCCCTATAACTTCTGAGAGCTTGTCAATATGTTGGTCTAAAGTTTGCTCCCCTTTGGAAGTTCTGCTCAGTTGTTCCATTTCCTTACCCAACAATTGCATTTGCTGCTTGAGGATACCAATCTCCTTCAGAATAGAACCTGGGTTGCTGAATAAACCCTTAGAAAACCCTCTCCCACCTTTAGCTTTATCACCTAAATCTGACATATGCCCCTATTCTCTGTCATTTTCATGATGAATGTTACTCAACCTTAAAGAGTAGAATAAATGGAGATTTTATGAGTATGACATTTGCTATGATTAATATCAAAAATTTTAAGCTCTGTGAGAGAGGAATACAAAATTGGAGACAAAGGATTGAAATCTTTAAGCTTGTTAGCCTATGGAATGTTTTTACAAAAATTGTTTATCAATTGAGAGCCTGGAATTATTTATCAGAAACAACCTCTGAGGAAATTAGTGGTGTTATTCTTCACATTGGTTGGCATTTTCATTGCAAGCAAATTGGTGTACATAACATCATGAAATATTTGATAGTATCATAAAGGTTCATTATAATGATCATGGCCTAAATAATGTATTTGTCACAGATTGATTAGAGATCTTGAAATCGTATAAAAATGCCAAGATAGAGGTGTTGAAATTCAAAACAATTAGGTAATGTTAAGACAATCTAATCACTAATGGTTTGGGAATCACAACTTCAACAATACTATGGAGAGTATCTAGATCAATACAGATATTTTCTCAACCAACCACCATTCGGATTATCATTGTAATTATATTATTACATGGGTGACCACCTCAAATTTATTGATAATTTGGAGTCTTGAGAATCATGTGATTATCCCATGTGTACCTCCTAGTTACAATGTATAACATGATCAAAGGACAAATTTCTTGTTTATCGTAGAAGTGTGCAACAAGCTGGAGGGGTGTACCAGGGCCATTGATTCATCAGGGGAATGACATCATGTTCTATTTCCACAACAACATAGACTCTACCCTTGTTTGGTATCTGACTCAGAGCTTTGCATAAATACTCACTTCATTGGGAAGATAACTCATATTTAGCAATTCATATCCTTAGCATTAAAAGAACATGACTCAAAGAACAATTCATTCAAGAGGAATTGTTGATTAAGGGATATATTAGTCAATGGTGATATATTGAAGTCTCCATGGTACATCAGCATAAAAATATAACTATCTGGATTACGTTAACAAGACTAAGATAATTGGGAGCTATTGTAAGAGAAGCTTGGTAATTATCGATGGAGATAACATATAAAAATCTTACGGCAAGAAGGTTTGCACATAGTGATTGGAATATGAACACTAGAAGAGCGTATCACATACTAAGAACCATATACATCAATAGCAATGTAATCAAGAGCAAATACCTTAGAAGCATGTGCCTTTATTTCTCTATTATCTGTGATCATATTTGGTCAACATATATATGTAGAGTGATGGTAACATATAGAGAAAAAGATGTGTTTGATGTTGGAACCAAATTAAATATGCATTGAGTGATGTTTGAGAGGTGTCAAGCTCGAATGATTACATCTTTCTCATAAGCCTATGCAAACTAATAAAAAGGAAAAGTATTGATAAAGTGAAAGTTGTGATCATATTTAAGGCATTTGATTTGTGTTATTTCAACAAAAGTAAAGGTCACGATTTGTTAACTAAAACAAATTATTACAAAGTTGTTTAATTCAAGTGAAATGCGTCACTACAAAATCATTTAATCAGAGACAATCAACATACATAAATATGTTAACTAATTATATTATAATCAGGAAGGAAGAAATTATACTGGATTATATTTGTAGGAGAGGAAGCCACAATTATTTGCAACAATACAGAGTAGAGGATAAAACAATATGCAACCTAATCTCACTGTGCATGCTCACATCTGCAAATGAAAGGAAGGTGTAGGGTATGAAGACAAGTTGTGTGCCACATGGACAAGCTTGCAGTAATTAAGAGGACTATCTCAGAAAAAGGGAAAAAAAATATGCAAAGTTAGGTTTATAAACTAATGTCCAAATAAGGGACATTACATTAAATTTTTTTCTAAGTTTAAGATTGGAACCCCAACTTACATCAAACATCGTTGAAAAAGTGAAGGGAACAATGACCAATAATAATAGAAGCCCAATGCCAAAGTGATTGGAAAATAGCAAACACATTTATAGATATCACCACGAAAATAAAATACATTCTATGGGTGGACTTCTCCAATGCACATGCCACGTGCGTAATGGTAGGTTCAGCATGAAGGTAAGTATTTATTTATCTCTTTATTACTAGACTCTCATGTTTATGATATTTAATATAGATTGGGAATTGGTTAGAATCAATTGTATATAAATTAAATATTGGTAAAGAGTTAGACTACTAAATATGAGTTACTCACTATTTGAAAAGGGAATCCTTTATCAAAGTTAACTATTTGATAATGAAATAATGTGTTTGAGGGACATAGATTGAAATAAGTAAATAGAAGGTCTATTATATATGTCAAAGTATACATTTATGTTAGGAATAAGGTGTCTCAACCTTGTATAATTCCTATTCTTATTATTTGTTTTGTAAAATGTATTTCTTGCAAATAATGTTGATGTGTCAACATCTTGAATTGTGTGTAAGGAGATCATGACTATAACGGTTATGACAGATTCCTATGACACGTAAGAGCTATGTTAGGAAGATTCAATGACAGGTGAAGACATGTGGCAACTAAGATATTTGAGTACTGTACACTCTACCCCAATAGTGGGGTTCCTATTT
Organism: Cupressus sempervirens; assembly: GCA_028749045.1. Classification (NCBI taxonomy): domain Eukaryota; kingdom Viridiplantae; phylum Streptophyta; class Pinopsida; order Cupressales; family Cupressaceae; genus Cupressus; species Cupressus sempervirens. The sequence continues at coordinate 600,996,967 of CM053783.1, read as the reverse complement.
TCTCGAAGAATGGTAAAACCCTAATACAGTTTACCTTTGGGAGTAACCCTAAAGTGAAGCTCATGTTATAAGCATTTTTAGGGTTACGAAGAGTAGCGATGCGAAAAGGTGTATTGTTGGTACTGCGAGTAGCTACTGGAGTCTTCTGTTGTTAATGTTGAACTTGCATTGCAAGTGTATTGTAACCTTGTGTTGAAGATAATACATTGTGCAGGTTCTGAAGGGGTGGGGTTGTTTTACCGAAAGGTTTTTCCCCAACAGAAAATCCTTGTGTTATGTGTTCCTTTCTCTGTTTATTTTCTGTATGCATGGTTGGCTACAATATTGTTGTTTACATGATATTGAATTTGTAAGTGTAGAAGATTTTAATAGGATTTGCATCATACTTTCCTTATGAGATTAGTGTAGGAAGCTGTTTCCGCACCTGAGTTTCCTTACAAGTGGTATCAGAGCTTGATCAACTTTTGATCCTAGTTGTTGGGTAGGGTTTTTTGAGCTAATCTCAAGTTGAGTGGGAGTCTTGTGCAGAGAATCTTGAATCTTATTTGCAGATTGAGATGGAGAGTTCATCATATGGAAGAATGGAGGTGGAGAAATTTAATGGCACTAATTTCGAGTTGTGGAAACTCAAGATGGAAGACATGTTGGAAGATCGTGACCTATGGGGAGTGACTACAAGCGCTACAAGACTAGCAACTATAGCTCAAGCAGATTGGGATATCAAAGACCGCAAAGCTAAGGGTCTCATAAGACTCTGTTTAACCGATGTAGTCCTTCTGAATGTTCTAGATGAGAAAACCACATATAGTTTTTGGGAGAGACTTGGGGCCATGTATCAGGCCAAATCTTTGGTGAACAAGTTGTTCCTAAGGAAGAAGTTGTATTTGTAGACACCTAAAAACCTTTAGAAAATAAAGTATTTTTATTTTCTGAAAAAGTCCTGATGACATCATCATTTATTAATTAATTAATTAATTAATTAATTAATTAATTTTTATGCCATTAAATCCCTTTATCTTAATTAAAAATATTTAATTAAGGAATCCCTCCCAAAAATGTTTAAATCTTATTTAAACATTATTTCCTTATTTATTAATTATTTAATTAATAAATTGACCAAAAATCCTAAAATAAATAAAAAAATTATTTTTTGCCCAAAAAGTTGGCCAATTTCCTTAAGACCAATAACCTCTTCCAAAATCTTCTAATCCTTCTTTAATTTCGATTAAAGGCTAATCTCATCATTTCCTACCCCTAATCCCAACTCAAAATATTTAATTAAGGTTAAATATTAATCCTCATGTTTATTAAAAAAGTTTTAATAAATATCTCCTCAACCCAAACCCTTGAAATAAATAAAACTTTATTTATTTCCTAAAAATCTAATTTATCCTCATCCTAAGAAGTTCTAGACTCTTCTAGAAAGTCTTCATCCTCATCCTAGGAAATTCTAGACTATTCTAGAAAGTCTTTATCCTCATCCAAAATCTAGATTCTTCTAGAAGATGTCTTTAAACCTAATCCTAATCCCCTCCTAACCCTGTCACATTCCCTAAACATGGGTTAAAACTTACTAACCCAAGCCAAAGTTAACAAATATCTCCTCCTTCACCCACCCTCATTAAATGCCATCCACTTGCCTATCCCTAAGCTAATCCTAAACCATCCTAATCCATCCTCTAATCATTTGCACAAGCCTAAACAAGCTTAAAACCTTCCTAATCAAGTCCAAGTCGAAATTGCTCTCATCACCCTCAAAATATCTCAACCATAAAACTTTATGAAGTCCACTAGGTCATAAATGACTCTTACAAGTCATTATGAGGGTCTTTATGAAGATTTTATCTCTTGAGCCTCCTTTGTTGACTCATTCTTCCCCTTTCCTCCATCCTCTCACCATGTGACATGTGTCACTCCTTGATTGGCTATAAGGAAGCACAATCCATGTGCTCTCCTCTCATGCAATCTGAGCCCTCCATAAGCTTTTTTCCATCCTTGCATCTTAGCCCTCAATCTCTCAAGCCTCTTGCCTATAAATTGGATCCTTCCCCTTTGCAAAATAACACAATCCATGAAGTAAAGTTATAATGCTATTTTGAGATCCAAATCCATACTAAAGCCATCTATCCACACCAAAAATCCACAATCATCCATTGAAGCCTTTGGAAGCATATTGAGCATACATCCTATCTTTTTAGACAAAGCTACTCAACAAGAGAGCTTCTCATTGAGAGAGCCCATTAATGGCTCATATTTTCAATTGAGAGCTCATCTTAGTCTATCTTGAAGTTTATGAATTTTGTTTAGTTTGTAGAAGCTTTATTTAAATTTGGTTTCTATTAGCATACTAACATTGCTCATATACAGTATTCTCTGTGAATGGAGGAAGGTGGATCCTTAACGGATCATTTAAATGCATTTAATTTGCTAGTTGCACAGTTGACATCAACTGGTGTCAATTTAGAGGAGGAGGATCGTTGCTACAGACTGTTGTGTTCTTTACCGGATTCATGGGACCATATTGTGATGGCTCTCGGAAGCACATTAGTCACTTTCAAAATGGATGATGTGGTGTCTTTGCTGCTATCAGAGGAGATGCAGAGAAAGGCTTCCGTTTCAAAAAAAGAAGCCCTTGCTATTCGTGGGAGATCCACAGAAAGAGGAAAGAAAAATGACAATAAGTCTGACAATAAGGGTAGATCCAAATCCTGTGGGAAGTTAAAGACTTCCAATAAGTCCAAGGCAAAATGTTGGAACTATGATAAGACTGGGCACTTTCATAAAGACTGTAAAGAGCCTAAGAAGAAGAAGAAAGCCTAAAATTCTGGTTCTAAAAAATCTCAAGAAGATGGCGATGCATTCATCGTAGCTTTGGCAGCCCATGCATTTGATGATGTGTGGTTGGTTGACTCGGGTGCATCTTTTCACATGACCTCTCATCGAAACTGGTTCTCAAAATATGAAGAGTTCTATGGTGGAAAGGTGTACTTGGGTGATGATTCTCACCTAAAGATAGTTGGACACGGAAGGGTCACTATCAAATTTCTTGATGGATGAGTAAAGGGAATCAATGGAGTTATGCACATTCCAGGTTTGACATGAAACCTATTATATGTAAGTATGTTGAATGATGTAGGTTGCAAGTTGTTTTTTCTAAAGATGGATGTAAGATGACGAGAGGAGCTATGGTGCTTGCTAAGGGTACTAGGAGAGGTACTTTATTTCAGCTTGATGCATACATTTCTCAGTGTAATAGTTCTTCTGTTTCAAAGAAGAGAGCAACTATCACTTCATCCCCACCATCTGAACGAGCAGTAAAGAAGACTGTGGTTAGTGGTTCTGATGGTAGTGCAACAAGTGTACCTAAGGGTGCAAACACTTTGGAAGGAAAGCTTCCCGTAGAAAAGACAATGTTGTGGCATTTGAGATTTGGTCACATTGGTGAGAAGGGTCTCAGAACCCTGAAAAATAAAAATCTCGTTGAGGGGTTAAATGATTGCAATCTCGAGTTCGACTTCTGTGAACACTGTGTATATGGTAAACAAAATCGTGTTCATTTTTACTCTAGTTCTCACAAATCTTCTGATGTTTTGGATCTTATTCATTCTGATGTATTTGGTCCTGTAAAAGTTCCTTCAATCTCCAAGTCTATATTTTTTGTATCTTTCATAGATGATTACAGTAGAAGGACATGGATTTATTTCCTTAAAAGTAAGACACAAGTCTGTAGTCGATTCAAGGAATTTAAAGCCCTTGTAGAGAATTAGACTAGTAAGAAGATTAAGTGTGTGAGAACTGACAATGGTGGTGAGTTTTGCTCAACAGAGTTTGAATAGTTTTGTAAAGAACAAGGTATTGAGAGGCATAAGACAACTCTGTATACCCCACAAAAAAATGGAGTTACAGAGAGAATGAACATGACACTGATGGAGAAGGCTAGGAGTATGCTTAGTGGAGCTGGTTTAGAACAAAGGTTTTGGGCCGAAGCTGTGGCCATTGCTTGCTATCTGGTTAACAGATCTCCTACATTAGCCCTTGTTGGTAAGACACCCATGGAGGTGTGGTTTGGTAAGAAGCCTTCAATTAGACATCTTCGTGTTTTTGGTTGTGAAGCTTATGCACATGTTCCAAAGGAGAAAAGATCTAAGTTGGAAAACAGAGCTGTTAAATGCATTTTCATTGAGTACAGTGCTGGTGTGAAAGGATACAAGCTTTGGGATCCTGTGACTAGTAAGGTGTTGTATAGCAAAAATGTTATTTTTAGAGAGCTAACATCTTCTCCTATTGTGCTACAACCAGATGAAAAAGAAAAGGAAAAAGATGTTGTTCAGTTGCCTCCTACCCCTGAGAAGACTAAACAGAGAGACCATGTTGGGTCTAATGATGAGGAGAGCTCTAGCAGCTCTAATAGTTCAGAAGAAGAGGAAGAACAACCTCAACCTCAACCCTTGAGGAGATCCACAAGAGAAAGAAAGCAACCAGAAAGGTTTGGTTATTCTATGTTAGATTCCAGTTGTGCTTTTGCTTTGATTATTAACACTGATGAGCCTAGATCTGTGAAAGAGGCTTTGGGCATGGAAGATGCAGGTTCTTGGATTAAGGCTATGGATGATGAGATGGCTTCATTAGAGAAAAACAAAACATGGGACCTTGTACCTTTTCCTAAAGGGAGAAAATCTGTTGGCTGTAAATGGGTCTTCAAGAAGAAATTCTGTGCAGATGGCAGTGTTGAAAGGTACAAAGCTAGATTGGTTGCAAAGGGGTATTCGCAGGTAGAGGGAATAGATTATGGTGAAATATTCTCTCCTGTTGCAAAGTTGACATCCATTAGATTTCTATTATCTCTTGCTGCATCATATGATTTAGAGATAGAATAGATGGATGTGAAGACAACTTTCCTTCATGGTGATTTGGAGGAAGAGATTTATATGTCACAGCCTGAGCACTACATTGTTAAAGGTAAAGAATCCTTTGTTTGCAAATTAAAGAAATCTCTATATGGTTTGAAGCAATCTCCTAGGATGTGGTACCTTAGGTTTGATGCCTTTGTCTTGTCAATTGGATTTGTAAGATCAAAATCAGATCATTGTGTTTATTTAAGAATTGAAAATGATCGCCTTCTTATTGTTGCATTATATGTTGATGATATGTTGTTGTTTGGGAAGGGTAAGGGTATGATTTCTGATTTTAAATCTCAGTTGTCAGCATAGTTTGAGATGAAAGATCTTGGGGTAGCTAGGTACATCTTGGGTATGGAAATCAGTAGAGACAGGTCTAACAGAAAACTTTGGTTGAGTCAGAGTAAGTATGTGAAGTCTGTGTTGGACAGGTTCAACATGGCAGATTGTAGACCACTATGTGTTCCTATTCCTATGGGAACAAAGTTATCTGTAGATGATTGTCCAAAATCTCCTAGTGAGGCGGAGGACATGAGTAGAGTACCTTATGCTAGTGCAGTTGGCAATCTTATGTATGCTATGGTCTGTACTAGACCAGACATTGCCCAAGCAGTGGGAGTCCTGAGTCGATTTATGGCTAATCCTGGACGAATACATTGCGATGCAGTTAAGTGAGTATTCAGATATTTGAGGGGTACATTAGATTACTCCATATGTTATCATGGTAACTCTTCTGGATCTCAGCATTCAGTTTGTATTCATGGGTTTGTGGATTCAGATTGGGCAGGTGATATTGACTACAGGAGATCCACCAGTGCTTATGTGTTCGCTATGTTTGGTGGTGCCATCAGTTGGATGAGCAAGCGACAACCTATGGTTTCTTTGTCCACTACAGAAGCTGAGTACATGGCTGCTACTCATGCTTGTAAGGAAGCCATTTGGCTTAAGAGATTGTGTTCTGATGTTGGTGTTGATGCAGAATAGATTACTATTTGGTGTGATAGTCAGAGTGCTATTTGCCTTGCGAATGAAATGTCCCTTTTCTGATTTTGTATGATATTTCCAACTTCTAATCATATTTTCAAGATCAAACAACTAATATCACAAAGATCCACCAAATTTTTCAAGAAACCCCAAATCGGGTATGCCAAAAATTGTGCCAAAAGCTTCACAGCTTCACCTATTATTAATAAATATGAAAGTGGACATTTTTACAAAAATTTCAGCAGCATAACAGCCTAAAAAATGACATTTCCAGATCCGTATAGCCTTTACACAACAATTCTCAAATGTAGGACAAAAACTATGCTCATCGAGCTCTCGAAATTAACACAAAAATGCCCGAAAACAACAGAAAAACACTAATAATCTATCTCAGAAGTTTAATCATGTCCCAATACATATATTCAGCTCTATTTTAACACCTTAAAGTCTGAAATATAGCAGCAACCCAAACTGATATGAAATACTCAACTGAAAACACCAAACTCATACAAAAAACACACCCAAAAACCCAAAAATCTGCACTGTTCAGCACAAAGGCAAACTCTGTATGAGCATGCACATGGAATGGCTTCAAACTCCCATTCTTAGCCTTCCTAGAAACCTGAAAACTCCCATTCTTGGGTTTCCCTAGAAACCTGCAAACTCCCGTTCTTGGGTCTCCTTCTCCACAGGTTTGGCAGCCTCTGAAGAATAACAAAGAATGAGCAAAAATCAAGTTCTGGAATCAGCCCAAAATGCCTCCAAACCCCTTAAAAGAGGGCATAACCGTAACTCACGTCCAAGAGAGGTTAATGAAACATATTTTAATAATAATTTTTATTTATTAGTCCAACGGTTTCTAAAGATTAACTCCCTTTTTCCGAAACTTCACTTTCTTGGGCCTGCCTGCCTTAGCAAAGATTATTATTTTTTAATTATTTGAAAAGGGGACATGACAAGTCCTCCCCTCCCAAACATTGCTTGTCCTCAAGCAATGGCTGAACAATAAACCGATCAATCCACCTGGATCCCAAATGTAGTCATGAACTATACTACTACCAATTAACACAGGCTCCTGCAATATCCTCTGCAATATGACCAAGAGGAATCCATAATCAAACTGACAATTATGGCTCAACCAAACTCCAAAATCACCACTACCACAGTCAAAAACCTATGATACACAAACTCTTAGAACATCAGAACCCAAGTAAAGTGGACAAATCAAACTACCAACACAGTAAATACCATCAACGCATCTCTCTGGCCTATACGGAATGTACAATCCAACTCTGCAACAATGGTGAACGCTCTTGAATGAAACTATACCAAGTATGGAGAATTCACACACTGTACAACTCCTGCAGTCAACACAACTCTGCAAATCACTGGCCACTATCTCATAACCATAACTCCCATGCACTGCTGATGGTGAAAAGACATTAAAAGATAAAGAGTAAGAAATGGAATCCAAACCAAATTTGCCTGCACTCAACTCCTCAAAACAAGGATCAAATGCTAACTGATGTACATACCCTGCAATATAATGTTGATTAAAAAAACCAACCTCAGTCAACAGCTCACCATGAACAAGTGATACAACCCACTGTGACTGATCACTAGCTAAGTCAGGAGATGTCATAGCCAAAGGAGTAGAATCAATAACAACACCCACTGAAGCATCACTCCCAAACTCCTGCTCTAAGTCACATATTATCAAGTTGTCAACTGCAAAACCTATCACCATGTCATGCCCATCACAACTCTCATCTTGAGGCATCAAACTGTCCCATAACTGATGATAAGCACTAGGAACCAAAGTACATCTCTCTATCATCATCTCATCAACATGGTCATCAAAGGTAAATTGATGAGCGTACCTCACAGTGTAATGCCGATAGAATTCGCCAATCTCAGTTAGTGGCTCAGACTATAATCTAGATGAAACTAACTGCAATTGATCATTAACCATGTTGGAACTGACTACTACCTCTGAAGATATCACCAAGGGAGTAGTATTACTAGCAGGAACCATGCCAACTGCCGACTCATCGACATCACACATGATCTTTGATACATCTCTAGTCTTCGTGCCATCAGTACTAGAGGCCACCACGATGTCAAGCATACAACAATCTGCTACAACACCCAACTCAACTGAACCTGACTCTAGTGGGAATGAACCTGATATGCCAATGTTAGTATCAAGGATGGATGCATCCCCATCTCCACTGTCTCTGACAATCTCGGCCATGGACATCCTTGGATCACCAAACACCACAGCTTGTGACTGTATAGAATCAGGTAAAGACTGTAGTCGCTCTAACTCCATGGTCACCTTAGCCAAATGAAATTGTGTCTCCTTGAAAGCCAACTGTGTACTCTCAAGAATCTCAGAAGTCACCTGAAGCTGCTCAGTAAGCTCACTCACCTCATCTTCCTTGGCCAAAAATGCATCATATGTTGTACTGCCCCACTCCATAAGATAATCTCTGTCGGCTACCAACTGCATATAATTCTGTCTCAAAACCCGAATAGCCTCCCATAAAGAGTGGAACTCTGTCAAGGAAAGATAACTGCCTCCCTGCTCATCACTAATAGGAGAACCCCATCCATAAATTGCTAACAACTGACGAGCAGCATCAAAATGCTGGCAAGTGATAGCAATGTCTTGGTCACTAACTCTCAACTGATTAGACACATGATGGCACTGCCTTGACTGTCTCCTACAAACATCCTCTGATGCACTGTCTAAAGGAGTATCCTCAAAGTTACTAGTCTCTAGAGTATTACCATCCATATCCTGTGAATCAAATCTAAAGCTCATATCAACATACGGAGTATCAAAAACATTAGCATTGCTATCCAACTCCTCTATACCCAAGGAAACTAAGTCTTCAAAATTGCCCACTGCATCCTCCTGGATGTCATCAATGCCAATATGATCCTGGGACTCATCTATACACACTGCCAAATATGAAATATCATCAACACATTCCAGCAAGTATGGTCGACTGGATATATGAACAAAGCCCAACATCGGTGTATAAAAACTAATACCAACATCAGACAAGATACTGGCACAAGAAAAGACAACACCGTGTAATCTGCTAATCAAATCCATGATAGCACCCAAACAAACACTGCTACCAAAAAGTGTTAAAGATCTCCAGTCAACTGAATCCCAAATGCCAATATAACAATCTCGAGTCCATATCCGTAAACTAGAATCAACTAGTAACTCAAGCAAACTCCTCACCTGAGTAATATGAACAATACCAACTAACTCCACATACCTGTCATGATGAGATAATGAAGTCACAATACTATCTTTGTTCACCTTCAGCTGGCTGGACAAATCATGTGAATTACTACCAGCCTCAACCTCATGTGATGAAGCATCTAACTGTGCCTGGTACTCTTTCTCAGCATAGTCATGAATGCTCAATGTCTGCTCATCTCTACCAGGTATCTCACCATCCTGCATAATAGCATCCTCATAATCATCATTTGAACCCACTACACTGTAGTCACTGCCTGTTGTAACTATACCATCCTGAATACCTGTGGCATCACCCTTTGACGACCTGTAAACAATTGTCTCAATTTGAGTATCAAGTTGACCATTACTATCAATCTGTGTAATATCTTTTTCCACCACCTCCTGTGGTAGAGTAGAATCTGAGATCTCTACCTGGCTATCAGCTAGTTTCTCAAACTTCTCATGCAAGTTCTTGGGAATTATGTCATTTGTCCTGTGAGAAAATCTGCCAAATAGAAATTCAATCAACTTATCCACCTTAGCTGGGTCGGACAACATGTCATTCATTATATGGTGGTGCTCAATCAACTGTTCAGACATGTCATGGCTTATTTTCATAAGTTTATCTCGAATGTCTAAATAACCATCCTTTCTACTGTTTTGACTCTGGATATCAATTGTCCAAGATCGTGTCCTCTGAGACTCTGTACTATACCTATCCATTCTGGATAAAGTAGAGTGTAACCCCAATAGGATATAACTTCTTCAAACACCAAGAACTAACATGCAAATGATTAGAAGTAGCATGCAACCATAGATTTTGACATGCAACTGATTAGAAGCAACATGCAACCACCAAATTCACCAAGAACTAACATGAAAATGATTAGAAGTAGCATGCAACCATAAATTTTGACATGCAGCTGATTAGAAGCAACATGCAATCATAAATTATGACATGCAAGATCTGGGTAGTTGTCAAAACTGATATGCAAGATCTGGCTAGTTGTCAAAACTAACATGCAAACTTCTACAACCACCAAATTCACTAAGAACTAACATGAAAATGATTAAAAGTAGCATGCAACCATAAATTTTGACATGCAACTGATTAGAAGCAACATGCAAGATCTGGGTAGTTGTCAAAACTGACATGCAAGATCTGGGTAGTTGCCAAAACTGACATGCAAGCTTCTACAAACCCTCAGGCTGGCAAGATCATGGTTTTGATACCACTGAGATGTCCCTTTTCTGATTTTGTATGATATTTCCAACCTCTAATCAGATTTTCAAGATCAAACAACTAATATCACAAAGATCCACCAAAATTTTCAAGAAACCCCAAATCGGGTATGCCAGAAATTGTGCCAAAAGCTTCACAGCTTCACCTATTATTAATAAATCTGAAAGTGGACATTTTTACAGAAATTTCAGCAGCATAACAGCCTACAAAATGGCATTTCTAGATCCGTATAGCCTTTACACAACAGTTCTCAAATGTAGGACAAAAACTATGCTCATCGGGCTCCCGAAATTAACACAAAAATGCCCGAAAACATCACAAAAACACTAATAATCTATCTCAGAAGTTTAATCACGTCCAAATACATATATTCAGCTCTATTTTAACACCTTAAAGTCTGAAATACAATAGCAACCCAAACTGATATGAAATACTCAACTGAAAACACCAAACTCATACAAAAAACACATCCGAAAACTCACAAATCTGCACTGTTCAGCACAAAGGCAAACTCTATATGAGCATGCACATGGAATGGCTTCAAACTCCCATCCTTAGCCTTCCTAAAAACCTGCAAACTCCCATTCTTGGGTCTCCCTGGAAACCTGCAAACTCCCGTTCTTGGGTCTCCTTCTCCACAGGTTTGGCAGCCTCTGAAGAATAGCAAAGAATGAGCAAAAATCAAGTTCTGGAATCAGCCCAAAATGCCTCCAAACCCCTTAAAAGAGGGCATAACCGTAACTCACGTCCAAGAGAGGTTAATGAAACATATTTTAATAATAATTTTCATTTATTAGTCCAACGGTTTCCAAAGATTAACCCCCTTTTTTTGAAACTTCACTTTCTTGGGCCTACCTGCCTTAGCAAAGATTATTATTTTTTAATTATTTGAAAAGGGGACATGACAGCGAAGAATCCAACTTTCCATGCCAGAACAAAGCACATTGATGTGCAGTATCACTTTGTGAGAGATATGGTGGAAGATGGAAAGGTAAATTTGGAAAAGGTAGATACTGTGAAGAATGTTGCAGATGCATTAACGAAACGAGTGGGCACTGAGAAGTTCAGATGGTGTTCAGAGTCTATGGGCCTTTTGGCCTATATCGATTAGTTCTTGTTATGTTCCTGTTGCTCTTACAAGGTGTTTGACAAGTGGGAGAATGTTAGGAATAAGGTGTCTCAACCTTGTATATTTCCTATTCTTATTATTTGTTTTGTAAAATGTATTTCTTGCAAATAATGTTGATGTGTCGACATCTTGAATTGTGTGTAAGAAGATCATGACTAAAACGGTTATGACAGATTCCTATGACACGTAAGAGCTATGTTAGGAAGATTCAATGATAGGTGAAGACATGTGGCAACTAAGATATTTGAGTACTGTACACTCTACCCCAATAGTGGGGTTCCTATTTTCTCAGAGAATGGTAAAATCCTAATATGGTTTACCTTTGGGAGTAACCCTAAAGTGAAGTGCATGTTATAAGCATTTTTAGGGTTGCGAAGAGTAGCGATGCGAAAAGGTGTATTGTTGGTACTGCGAGTAGCTACTGGAGTCTTTTGTTGTTGATGTTGAACTTGCATTGCAAGTGTATTGTAACCTTGTGTTGAAGATAATACATTGTGCAGGTTCTGAAGGGGTGGGGTTGTTTTACCAAAAGGTTTTTCCCCACCGGAAAATCCTTGTGTTATGTGTTCCTTTCTTTGTTTATTTTCTGTATGAATGGTTGGTTGCAATATTGTTGTTTACATGATATTGAATCTGTAAGTGTAGAAGATTTTAATAGGATTTGCATCATACTTTCCTTATGAGATTAGTGTAGGAAGCTATTTCCACACCTGAGTTTCCTTACAATTTAATCTATATTGAATTTGAAGGATCTAATTTTTATGTTAAATTATATTGAGTAAAGATGTGTGGATAATACTATTGGTAATTCATGGTTGAATCCATAAGAACTATTGTGTTATCCTTGGAATTGGATAGGAAGTGTGCACAGGGGGAGGAGTAAATCGGTCCTATTGGGACAAAGGAATCCCAATATGGATTTTAAGATCTGAGGGAGCCCCAAGCTGAGTGTTTTCAAACTCGAGCAGTAGTAAACCTTTCATTCATAATGAAACTAAACATGTACATAGTGGGTAGGGAGTGTGCACAGGGGGAGGAGTAAATCGGTCGCGTTGGGGTGAGAGAATCCCAATATTGATTAAAAATCTGAGGGAGTCCCCATTGGGGCATAGGAATCCCAATATGGATTTTAAGATTTGAGGGAGCCCCAAGTTGAGTGTGTCCAAACTCGAGCAACAGTAAACCTTCCATCCATAATGAAACTGAACATGTACATAGTGGGTAGGGAGTGTGCACAAGGGGAGAAGTAAATTGGTTGCGTTGGGGTGAGAGAATCCCAATATGGATTAATATTTGAGGGAGCCCCAAGCTGAGTGTTTTTCAACCTCGAGAAGCAGTAAATCTACCATCCACATCAAAATTAAGCATGTTCCTAGTGGGTAGGGAGTGTGCACAGGGGGTGGAGTAAATTGGTCTCATTGGGACAAGAGAATCCCAATATGGATTAAAAATTTGAGCGAGTCCCCGTTGGGGGCATAGGAATCCCAATATGGATTTTAAGATCTAAGGGAGCCCCAAGTTGAGTGTCTCCAAACTCGAGTAGCAGTAAACCTTCCATCCATAATGAAACTAAACATGTACATAGTGGGTAGGGAGTGTGCAAAGGGGGAGGAGTAAATCGGTCACGTTGGGGTGAGAGAATCCCAATATGGATTAATATCTGAGGGATCCCCAAGCTAAGCATTTCCAACCTCAAGAAGTAGTAAATCTACTATCCACGTCAAAATTAAGCATGTTCCTAGTGGGTAGGGAGTGTGCACAGGGGTGGAGTAAATCGGTCGCATTGGGACAAGAGAATCCAAATATGGATTAAAAATCTGAGGGAGTCCCAAGCTGAGCATGTCCAAACTTGAGCAACAGTAAATCTACCATCCACTATAGAATTATATACCCTATTATAGTACTAGCTATAGAAAATATGCATGTTCAAGAACTTTTTATTTCAAGGGAAAGGAGCACGACATTCACGATCAAAGTGGTAAAACATCTCCTTACCCTTTTCTTATTTCAATTTGTAAGCTAGATTCTAACATGTATACTATGTGTCTACATCGTGTCTTCATGCATTAATATGTCTGCTTCATGTCTTCATGCATTCATGTGTCTACCTCGTATTTGCATCGCGTCTTCATGCATTAATGTGTCTACTTTGTGTCTTCATTCATATGTTCTTGTGCATGCTATTATATACTAACATGTTTACTTTGCAAGTGTCTAACACATATGCAGGAAAGAGAATGAATCTAGACTATGAATTAATGAGGGATGAAATCAATTGCTTGAGGACAAGCAAATTCGAGAGGGGAGGACTATGATAACCCCACTAAAATAATATTTAATAATTATTAGGATACAAAAAAAAGTTATATATATATATATATATATATATAATAATAATAATAATAATAATAATAATAATAATAATAATAATAATAAAATAATAATAATAATAATAATAATTATTATTATAAATAACTAATAATACTTTTATTTTAAGTAAAGATAGATAAATAAATAATAATATCAAAATATAATGATAAATAGATATTAAAATTATATTATAAACAAATAAATGATCATATATTTAAACACATGAATATAAGTACTATTATAATAAGTATTGATAATAAGATTAATAAATAAAAAGAGATATTACATACTATTTTAAATAATATAATATAGATAATGCATTAAAAATATTATAATTAGCATATATTTAGAGATTAAATCATAATATTAGATACTTAAATGATGCAATTATTAATATTGGATATAATATAATTCAATTAAATATGATCTTGCAAAGGACACAACCTTAGAAAAAGGTAATTCTATAGCTATAAAAATCAATAAACTATTTATTCTAGGATCATAAATGAATTATAAATCATACAATAATTTTAATCAATCTTTGACAGCTACTATTATGCAGTCCTAAACCTAAGTTCGATATGGGCACATTATAGTTTTGACTACAAAATGTTACTCTTAAGTGTGAGACCTTCCCAACAGTATATAATATTCCTGTGTTTGAATCAAAATCATGCCCTGACATCCATTTGAATCTATTGACTTGCACAATGAAACACAACCTCTTTGATTTTAAAATTTTAAAACTTCACCCTTCAATTAAAAATATACAATAAAGTCAACTTTGGAAATCCAATTATTTAATTATTTATTAGAAATATTTCAAACTTTACTTCCAAATTCTCAATTGAACATTAGTCAACTGCCCTATAAGGGCCACGTGTCACATTGTGATTTGTTGCTAAATCTAGATCTACATCATTGCACCATCCTGACTAGGACCTACCACCTCAGCACGCCATGTCACCTCCACAACAAGTGTGGGATAATGCTTTTGTGCATCCCCTTTGTCCCAAATGCCCTAATGAAACGTGCAAATCTTTTCTAGTGTTTACCCCAACATTGAGCTTTGGACACACAAGTCCATGCATTTGTATTAGATTTGCGCCTTGAAGAAAGTGAGCTCTGATCCAAAGACAATCAGACCCATACATTCAGCAAGGCCATTGCATAAGGAAAATAATCTTGGCCCCTGCATTGAACTCCCACCCGGAGTCTCCCAGATGCATAGTCGAACCTTTCATTGACGCTGGGACTCAACATGTTGATTGGGATTTTGTGTTGTCTGAAATACCATCTCCATCGCGCACCGTCATGCATCAATTAGTGGCCAAGAAAAACCACACTTCCCCCTGTTTGTCTTCTCAAAACATTAAGCCGCCTGACTTCGTTCAACTCTTCACCTACGCACTCTTATAAGAAGTCAACACATCTCCCCACGTTCATGAAACCATTAGCGGAACATGGAATGGAAGCCTAAAATGGAAATGACGGCATCAATTCTTCATTCACACTCGTGTTTTATGCTCTTATAAGATAACATCCTTTCCTCTAAGACCAATTTTAGTGCCCATTGGAATCGTGGAAACAATGTCAATTTGGCTAGCAAGACCATGACTGGCGATCAGAACAGGAAGCGTTCAAACTTACAATGCCTATATTGATCGATCAAGTTCTACAAGTTGTGTGGTGCTAGAACAACTCTTGGCAACTCCCATATCAATGTTTATACCATATTGGGCAAAAGCATATGGAAACTCCACTTCAAACTATTGAGGCTATTTGTTTGCAAGCATCTCTATTTTGTTATGCACTTACCACACAACTTTCATCGCCTTGACCCATCTACCTGCAGCTCTATCCAACGTAACCCTTCTTTTAGAGTGTCTAGATTGGCAATCAAAGTCAAAATGGGTCACTCTAATTGATTCTCATATGGGACATGACAACACTACGTTGGCAACAATCTCCTACTAAGCACAGCCGACTTAAACATCACACACTCAGCTTCATTCCAACACTAAAAGTGGTAAATAGTCAAAGTTGACTTACTTTTTCCAACCTTAATTTTCTCCTTAGTATGTGATGTTTAAAACATTGCCAAAAATTACTGCCTCTTCATGCTTGAAACACCCCATATCATTTATGCATGCATTCACTGCCCACTAATTTCATTGCTGATTGGCAATAGAATTCATCTCTATTCATCTTTATCTATGCCTCTTTTACACATGCATCACCGATATCAAATCTTGCAAAAGGTTGTGTTGGTAAAATTGAATCAACTCATTTATTTTCTTGTGTTTTTGATACATTGATTGTGAAAAGGATTCAGTAATAGAGCTATTAACTTTGGTTATAATCATGATTAATACACTATTACCTCATGGGTTTACATTCCATCCCATTGATTAAGAGCTCACAACGCAATTCCTCATGAGAAAGGCATTAGACATAAGTTTCACAGAATAGGCCATTACTAAGATGAACCTTAATGAGTGTGAACCTTGGGACTTCCCTAGTATATTCAATGCCATCATTCATTGCAAAACAAAGATCGCCTTGTGAAGTTGTTTAGCATTGGTCAAATAAGAGGAATCTTAAATTTGAAAGTGAAAACTATAATAATTTCCTAATTTGTATGCTCAATCCACTACATCAAAAAGGACTCTTGTTTATCATCATTTTCCACACAAATGTCACCGTTTCACTACATCCTTCAATCCCATAGTGGTATATTGGTGAAACAAGTCAGGTCTTAAGTGGACTTGGCTAAAACAAAAAATTGATTTTAATCAACTGGCCCTCTAAGATTGACCTAAATAACATCTTTGCATTGATTGAAATCAAAATTATCGCTAGTTGACAATTAAAAAAATATTTTTCACCATTTCTAGAAAATGTCACTTTTGCTTTGACAGGCCCTAAAACCATCTTTAAAACTAACAAAAAAAAGCATTTATGACCTAGCACTTTGCGCTCATGTTCTCTGTTCCACAATCATTCTTCCTACAATTTTTCATCTCATAATGATGTTAAAGTCAAAAGATATTGATCACCGAAGTTGCTTGCTTAAAATTGTTCTACATTAAACAGGTTAATCAGTAGCAAATTGCAAACAGAGTTGGCTTTGAAAACATATCAAATGATCACTTGGGGAGATGAAAATTAGGACATAGGTTTACTTTGATTATGGAGAGTATGCAAGACAAAAGTGGGCTCATAACGAATAACTAGGCATGATTGGAAATCATGTAAGTAAAGTTAGCTTCTAAAATATGTAGAACTAGGTAACTGGTAAAACTAAGGTTTTTTGCAAATGGAATGAGCTTTGAAAAGTGTATTGATGGGTTAGTAAAAGCTTTCAAACCATTACACTTGAAGTATTTTTAGTGTAGAATATAGGGATGAAATTAGTTTAGGCATATCTATCATGGTTTCAAAGTTATAACATCATGAACAAGACTACCAACCATTTTTTGAAACTGAACTGCATTAACATGTTAAAAGTTGCAAAATTGATCAAATAGATTCGTCAAGGGCCCAAATTTGAAACATGGGGAGTGTTTGACCTCTAGAATGCAATAGAGAAGTAAATTCTTCAATAAGGTTAATTGGGTCAAAGTTATAATTGATCAAATAGGGCTATTGGATAACTGTCACAATTGACAACTAGGCAGTTTTAAGTTTATTGCAAATGGAATTGGCCAAGGAAATTTATCAAATGGATTCATTAGGGCTTAAAATTATACATTATGGATGTCATTTATGAATACAATGCAATGACATGGCCATTTCTTTAAGATAATCAACAGGTAATAAAATGTTCACTATCAAACAAGACTTCCCAGATTAATGGACATAGAGCAACATCAGGACAACAATCAACAACCAACTTTGGGGAGCTATAAACCCTATCAAAATATGTCAAAATGAATTAAAATATGAAACATGCTTCTTTGATATGCATTTTAAATACTGCCAAAGTGGTGAGTTATGAAAGTAAATTAGGTACAAGATATTCAAGTGCAAAGCAAGCTTCCAAACATTGTTTGACACTTGGCAAATTTGCAAATTTGACAAGTGCTCACAAAGACACCTCACCAAATGATTTAAAATTTCAAACTAATGACCTAAGGTGTATGAACACACTAAATGCAAGGTGTAAAATACCATAAACATATCATAAGACTCAAAATGACAACGAAGTACATAGGTATGAAAAGCATTTATAGGGGTACTTTTTGCTAAAGTTTTCAAATATGGTACTCAAAATCCTTACAAATTTTTGAGTCCCAACACTACTGAGCACAAAAAATCAGTCAATTACTCAATACTTCTCCACTGATTATCTATATTACTTGCTTATATTTACTGGCCATACTAACTTTCAGAACTATAGAAGTTATTCCATTGCATCTTGTCATATGCTAATTTGGATATTAAATCATGATCATAACAAACTAATGTATGATAAAAAAATTTCAAGTGCATGTACCATACATACCTGTATGGTTTAGTTTGTATTTGTGGATTCACCTAATCCAAAGCATAAGATGTCATCGATTGATCTTGTTGATGTTCTATTATCTTCAATCTTCCTCCATATCTTGCTCATTTGGTTATGAATATCATCAATATTTGCTCCTACCTTTTTGTTTAGAATATTCATCAGTAAGTTCATACACTCAGTACGTACAATTTTTTCTCAAGTGACCATCCTTGTGACTGTGAAAATATGCCATACCAGAATTCTTCCAATCTAGTGCTTCCTCTCACGCACAATCTTTTATAGTTTGCTGCAATTGGACCATATCTTCCATAGGTTGTACATGTAATCCTAGTTGATAGTATTCCGTTGTTTGTTTGATATTGAGTTATACTCTTTCTACGATCTACAATCTTGTGACTTTTGTCCATACTTAGTGTATGTGCAGCAATGACCATCAAATTTATGTTGTCTTGGAGTTTTGTTAAATATAGATCTAAACTCAAATTCTTGATGACCATATTTGTTGCAGTTCTAATAATATCCATCAAATTTAGGAGTAACAAATAACTTACTAACCTTGCTCCTGCATACTGTTGTTGTGTGGCTTGGTACTCCACAGTGATAGCATGTTGACATCTTAGGTTTTGGATTGGCATACACATTTCTCTTTTCTGATTGCTTTGTTGATTCTCCTTTCTTAGATTTAGAGTGATCGATAAAGCCTAATCCACTGGTATCTCTTGCTCTTCTCTAAGTTCTCAATTATTCATCTAGTTTCTTTATACTTTCCTTAGATATCTTCAACCATTCATTGGTTTCTTTGTCAATTTTCAGCTCATTCTTCAATTGTTCATTTTAATAAAAAAATCTCAGTCCAACTATTTCTTCCACTTTCTTGCAATCTCATGATTAACACCGAGTAATTGGTTTTCTATAACATAATGATTTTGTGTCAAACTTTATATTTCTACATCTTTCTCATCCAATCTTGCACCCATTTGCATTTTCTCATCTTCTACCATTCTCTTTCCATTTTCAACTTTTCTCTTTTGTTCCAGAACTTCACACATTCTCATCAAGTGAGCTTCTTGTTCCCTTTTCAATGATCTTACCTGATTGATTAGGTTTTTTTTCCTTTTCCATTAGATTTGATATAGCAGCTTCAGATTCATCAAACATGCTTCCCTTTGATTTTTCTTCAAGTTCTTCCACCTGATATTGACTATCTTTCAATTGATGTGCTAATTTCTTTCTCTTGTTTAGTGAATGCTTCAACTTCTTTTTCAGTTCACCAACATGGCCTTTTGCAATATTCAATTCTATGTTCATATTCTTAATCATCTTTTCATACCTATAGGTTTCCATCTCTTCTGATCTTTTCTCTCAAGTGGTTAAACTTCTTAATAAGAGATCAATCTTTGATACCAATTGTTGGAAAGTTAAGGTGCTAAGAGTGGGGTGAATCAATATCTTCTAAAACTTTAACCCTTAACAATTATTTTTGTTAGCATGAATGTTGATGGTATTCCTTCAGGGGAGTATCCTAAGCATTGAAGAGGATGTTTAAGATTGACATGTTGCATTCATGACTATGTTTGTCATTGATGTTAACATAGTATTGTTTCTATAAAGACTAACAGAATAGCAGACAAAGAATGAGTTCGTATGGACTATGTATTAATAAACACATCAAGCATAGTTTAAGATTTTTTTCTACATAGTATCCTGATGAAGTGGTTACATGTGCTTACAGAGAGTCAAAGTAATGTGAAAGTTATTCATGAATTACAAAAACCAATAAGCAGACAGAGTACCTAATAAGTAGTTTCTAATGATTGATTTGTATCTCTTAATTGTGATAGAATCAAAATGAGCACAATTAGACAGTGATAGAAGATGACATGATGATGACGTCAATGAGTGTGCAAGGTAGAGGTTGCACGTGTGAGAAGTTGTAAAGACTGTGAGTAGATAGTGACTTGTAATTATGAAAAGAAGTTATATTTTGAAATATCTTAATAAGGTCCTATTATAATTAATTGGGAAAGCCTCAAGGCCAACTTAAGGAATTATTTTGAGGACATGGTATAAAGGAAGGTTACTTTCCTTGCAGAGAAGCACTGCAACATTTGGGATCAAATTTCGATGACAATTTACGACGACGGTGTAATATGTGTTGATTTTCATGTTTTTTTTTGCAATTATCCCTTACGCCATTGCAATACTGACACTAGCACAGTAATTACAATGCCCTCGTGATTATAAACAAAAAAAAAGAAAACATGACATAAATCACTCCCCATTTTTTTTTTTATTGTGGATAGCTTCACAGGAAAGATGGTTGAGAGCTCCAAACGAGGGTGGAGAACTATGAACATTACTGTGCCCTTATGATTGGTGTATTTTGTTGTTGTGATCTCTGCATTTTGTTTTCATGCCCTTGCTTTGTATTTTCATTGATGTGATCTTTGTAGTTTTTTGTCATGCCCTTGCACTGTGATTTGGTTGTTGTGCCCTTGTGATCTCTATATTTCATTACCGTGCCCTTGCTCAATGATTTCATTGTCATGCCCTTGCTCTACGATTTTGTTGCCATCTCGTGCCCTTGTGATCTCTGTGCTCTTACTCTGCAATTTTGTTACATGTCATGCCCTTTCTCTATGATTTTTTTGTTTTACCCTAGCTATGCCATTTTCTTCAAGAGCTATGTAAATGTTTGTTTATTTTCCTTCTAAACATGTATCTCTTTATATTTCCTTCTAAACATGTATATTTAGAGATCTTTTTAAAAGTACTTATTACATCTTCTTATTACATCTTAGCACAACAAAAAAATTGATCCAGTCGCATACATATATTAGAATCCAAATAATAAAACATTAAAACTCACTCAATCCATGCTAAGCGACTTACCTCAAGATCCTCCACAAAAATAATGCAAACCAGGAAAAAAGGGCAGAGTTCGCAAGAAATTTTACTAAAACATATCATAGCAGATATTTTTAGAAAGAAACTAGCCATAACCTAGTAAAATGGGTCTAGTTGTTGATTAGCTGGGTTGATTACAAATTCCTGAGAACTGTCATCATATTAGGTACAATAAAATGAACAATCAACTGTTCCCATCTAGTAGGATCAAATACAGTTTTCCATGGCGATAAAATTGCATATGCAGATGCATCACTTGAACGCCAGGCATGAAGCACATTCCCTAATTTATAATGAATGGTTGGATATAAAGGCTCCATACATTGGCCCAACAATGGAAGCCAACGGTGTAACCATGCATGTATTGGTATGCTTTCCTTGTGAGGATCCCAAGTATCTACTGTTGTTGTTAATTTGGGCATCACTATATGATCCAGAATGTTATGAAGTATGGAAGTTGGTAGTAACTTCTCCCATTCTCTAGAAAATGTAGCATAGATTTAGGGTCCCTTAGCTCCCAAGAATTTGTAGCAACTATTCTCATTGCTGGAAGAATAGCTTCAGTGAAGAGTTGAGTGTAAGAAGTTGAAGAAGCAAGTTCTGCTTCTGTGTAAATGCCATAATCATGAGGCTCATTCCCCTACAAAAACCTCTGCGTCAATGACATTACCTTTAAACCATGCAAAGGATGTTGAAGTGGTTCCCAACATTGAAAGACTCTTATAAGCATTTGATACTTGGGATCATCCCAGGGAGATTGTGCCAATACTTGAAACACTCTTATAAGAATTTTCTATTTGGACTGTAAATTCTCAAAGACACTTGCAAGTGATTCCAATGTCATAGTACCTATCGCGACACTTTCCTATATTCTATCCAGTGGCTCCCATAATATCCTCAATGTTTTCTAGATGTTGTTTCTACTGTGAAGTCTCTTTCTAAAGCCACTCCTTCTCCTTCTCTTTTTAAAGATGCTCCTTCTCCTTTGCTCGCATGCCTTAAATTTTGATTATCAAACTTCTAAATATCCACCTCTACCTTATCTAAAATCAACTTCACATTGGTTGCAACTCTGGCATAGGTGTTTGATCATCAATAACTTTCATTTCAACATTCAAGTTTTCAAGATTGGTTAACACCCTCACTTGCGGACCTCTCATGTCAAGCTATTTATGTACTATTTCAATAACATTTTCTTGTAAAACATTAATTTTGTTGAACAATTGTAAACTCTTAGAAAGTGCATTGTTGTTTTCATGTATGTATGTATATATGTATGTATGTATGTGTATATATATGTATGTATGTATATATATGTATGTATATATGTATATATGTATGCATGTATGGATATAAATGTATGTATGTATGTATGTATGTATAGATACATATACATTTGTATATGTATATATATGTGTATATATACATACATACATACACACATATCTATGTGTCTATGTATGTATGTATCTATATATATATATAGAGAGAGAGATCTTGTGGATTATGGATTATGGATTATAGATAAAAAGGAAAAGAAAACATGACATTAATCATTCCTCATTTGTTTTGATTGATTGTGGAGAGTTGTGTGTGAAAGAAGGTGGAGAGCTCCAAATGAGGGTGGAGAGATTTGAATGTTGGTGGAGATCAATGGAGATCTAGGATTTTTTTGTTGTTCCCTTGTGATTGTTACATTTCATTGTCGTGTTGTGCCCTTGTGATCTCCATGCTCTTGTTCATATATAATAGCTTTGGTCAGATTCAAGGATAATTGATTATGATGATTGTATCCATATGTGCATGTATGTATGTCTATTAGTTCACTATATGAATTGCTTTACATGCATACATACACACTTGCATAGTAATTGTGCTAAAATAAATTAATCATTCATGTCTTGAATTCACACAATCAATTATCCTTGCATTCAATTGAAACTATTCATACCAAACTAAGTATGCAAAAATCTGTACTTACAAATTATATTATCTCTTGGTGATTACGTAAAGATCTTTTGCATAATATCATCTAGGTAATGATCAGATACATTCACACAAAGTCATAATAAGATTGAGCATATGATACATTTATATTACTTCATATTTTTTTTATTGAAAATTTTATTACTTCATACTTTGTTACTTCATTAAAATTAGGACTTGAACAAAGCCAATGATTGCTGCATTTCGTTGTCGTGCCCTTGTGATCTCTGCATCTCATTGTCGTATCCTTGTGATCTTTGTATATGTATGTGTGTGTGCGCGCGCACGTGCGCGCATGTGTGTGTGTGTGTATTTATGTATATAAATAGAGAGATCTTGACACAATAGAAAAATAATAAAACTCACGCAACAACTGGCATGGCCACAAATGTAATGGAAATGCCTATTGGTAAGTATATTCCTCTTTTTCTCTCTCATTTTTCATGTGTTTATTTCACTTGAACTATTATTTCTTAGGGGGCATTTTGTAATATTGGATTCATTTTATGCAGGAGGCGATGAGGACATTACTGGATGTATCTGTGTGATGATTTTCAATGAGCAATGAAGATGGACTTCCCCTGAGAATAGCAGGAGGTGATGAGGACATTCCAGGTACTTCAAATATTGGTATCATGACATTCCAAGTAACTTACCATGCTTATACATGTATATATGTTTAGGTAATCAACTTTACATTTAATAAAAGGAATATGTGTATTTAAACAAGCTTTTGTCACATTGATTATTGTCACAAGATTTTAAACATAACTATACAAGGAATAAGTTAGGACATATATAGGTTAACCTTACATTAATTATAATCTACAACACAAAGGTTGCACCAGGGTATTACAATATTGTAATTATAGAAAACTAGTTGATTCACCCAAGTGGGTATATGATGGCGAAGAGTTGTATTAGGTGAGTAAATCTCACCATTGGTTATAGGAATACAACTACATCAAAGTAATTAAAAACCAAAACTAAATATTTGTTAGAGTGATTAGTTCAAGGGTCTTGATCCTATGGATATGGGTATGTAGGTAGCCGAGTAGGCAAGAGTATGCCTCTAGTGTGCAGATGCCTTGGACATAGTTAGGTAGCACTTAACTATTTTAAGACATTATATGTTAACTCACAAGGCTCATTCCCTTGTAGAAGCCTTTGCCACAATGACATTAGCTCTAAAAAATGACATTATATGTATGTATGTATGTATAAAAAAGATCTAACTCACTTGTTTGCCTCACATACTTGGAATACAAAAATAGTCCTAGATTCCAAAAGATGGCATCTCCTATTTGATATAATACCCTCAACTAGGTTATGCTTGACTAAGTTATGTATATACATCAGAAACAAGATTAAATAAATGGCTCTTAAATTTTAATTCAATGTTAGTTTTACTAAAGTGCTTTTTATTTCACCAAGACTATTATTGCTTTTTCAGTACAAGTTTGGTTTTATGAAGACTTTAGTAACAACATTATTACAAGAGTGAGAATTGTCACTGCTACCTATATTCTCATTTTTAGTAATAACTTATAAGTAACAAGTAGTTTGTCATGAAACCTTGACAAATTCACTATTTCCTTCTATATACATTCTAATCCATCATGAACCAACAAGAAGTTAACTTTGAATAACTTAAGAAATAGTACCACCAAAAAAGAGTGGTCCATACAATTTTGAAACATAATTTCTCACTGCATGATGCATTTAAGGTAAAATTGAAGTTTCAAGTGAAGTACATTGTTGAAATAAATCAAACAATGTTCTAATTATTTTCAAAATGGCAAGCCCAGAAATATTGTTTGGCCAATTTACAAATAGAAATCTATTTTGAAATATAGCAAAAAAAAAAAATCTTGAAATTACCAAATTCTATTATATAACCCACCATACTAGATTATGGGTTAATGAAAAACTAAAATATAAAACCTTTTACTTTTTAGTAACATGTCTATAGAAAGAGAAAATAAATCTCACACCATGTACATACTAAATTGTACATAATAATATCTCAAGGAGCTTGCAAGCTCATGTAAACATTCTCTGACTATTATGTTTTTATAATTATTGACTTAGCAATCATATTTATTATGTCTTCCTCATGCTTTTTACCTGTAAATGCACATATCTTATCAATGTCATCATTTATGCTCATTTTTTTTCTCACCTCTTATCAAGATTTTAGGAATCTCTCTCATCAAATTTATTCTTACAAACATTCCCACCACTCTTTTCTTCATATCTTCTTATGCCATGATGAGAAATTCAAGGTCTGTGGTCCACATGTCCATAGTCTATACTAGAATGCCACCTATCACCCTCAACATCTCTACCTCAATTACTTCTTTCTCCCATTTTTTGCTTCTATGTATATATGTATGTATTTATGTGTGTGTGTGTGTACAGACTGGGAAAGATGGGCAGAGTTAATGTCATTATTAATGGGCATTATATTTCCCCTACATATATACATTATATATATATACATATTGCCCATTAACTCTGCATTATTTGTGTGCAAGATTTTGAGGTAAGTCACTTAGCATGGGTTGAGTAAGTTTTATTATTTGGATTCTAGAATATGTATATAGCTAGATCAATTTTCTATTGTGATAAGATGTAATAAGCACCTTAAAAAAGATCTATTTGTATATATACATACATATAATGAAATTCATTGATATCCCTTATATTTCCAAACACAAATTTCTTATCTACATAAGTATATACATCAACCATCTTATTTACTTTTGAATCTAGTACCTTTAATTTTTGCAATCGTAATAGAAAAAAATGTGGAATGTGTGATGTTGGAGAGAGTGCTTTCCTAACAAATCTATTTCTAAAATTTAACTTTGGTTATGAACATTATTAGGAAACTGTAATGTTCTTACCCCTAAAACTGGTTTTCCTATTATTTTTATCTTTTGGGAGAGACTAGATGATTCTTGTGATTGTAAAATTCTACCCATTGCAGGGAGGATCAAAGACTAATGGCAAAAAGTTGTCTGTGTCACATTCAAGCCTAGCATTTCTAAAGTGACCCTAAAAGATGATTATTGTGGTCTCACAACACATGCCCCATTCCTCGCTGGGAATGGGGACCCCCTACTTTTTTTTTCCAACTCCTGAACTCATAGTTCGAGAGTCGAGAAAAAAAAATATTAAAGGTCAAAGGTGTTAGAGTAAAAAAAAAAAAAAAAAATCAAAATTAGAAAAATACAAAAAAAAAAAATTAGAAAAATTTAAAAAAATCAAAAAAATATATAAAAATTGAAAACGTCTAAAATAAATAAATAAATAAAAATAATAATAATAAATAATAATAAATATATTGACGTGCGCGCACACATGAACTCGCATCACACACCCGCACATTTGCGCAAGGCCGCAAATGCGGTGGGGGTTATAAAACCCCCACACCCCCCCTTGACACTTAGCATTTTTTTTGGTTTATTTTCATTGAGGCTTCTTCACGGTGCATAAGGTAAGTGCTCATTGTGCTCTCAGTGCTTGGTAGTCACTACCCATGGTGCCCAAAACTCACTGCCTGCGGTGCTTTAAGCGCTCACATTGTGGTGCCCAAAACACACTGCCTGCAGCACTTCAAATCTTGCACTGCGGCTCTCACGCCCGTGGCACTTTAAACCTCACACCTATGGTTCCCAAAACTCACTGCCCATAGTGCTTTAAAGCTCGCGTTGCCGCACTCACACCCGTGGCTCTCAAAATTCACTACCCACGACACTTTAAACCTTGTGCCTGCGGTGTGAGCGCCAGCCTCGGATCTCCTCCATAGCATGGTGCTTCGACTCCATACCATCATCCACTTGCGATCCATTGCTCCATCGCGAGTAGCACACACACCCATGCATGCCCACCTTCAAACCCATGTGCAGTGCTTCATGCGCCCGCGTGCCATGAAAACCCTAACCGCCTCACACTCCCGAGCGTGGTGCGCTCGTGTCAATTTTAGATCCACATTTTAAAAAAAGAAGAAGATAAAAATATAAAATTTAAAAAAAATAAACAAATAATTAAAAAAAAAAGAAAAAAGAGACGAAAATAATAAATAAATAAAAATGCCCAAATTGGGAGTTTCAATTTCTTTTTTTATTTTTTATTTTCAATTCACAACTTTTACATTGACCTGATAAGCCTTTTTTCCTATGATGTATAGGTGATTAAATGGCGTCCACATTCAGAGTAGCAACCCAAACCTGTTGTGTTCAAGTTCTAGGGCATACCCTCAAAGTCAAGATTCCATGATGACTATGTAGAAATATGAGATACTAATTTAGGACACAAATTTGGGAGAATTCCTAAGAATTTGCAACAAACTCACTGAGAGATAAGCTCTCGTATCCTCACTGATCCATTCTGAGTTGGTGAACGCAGCCTCACATCCCATGTCAATACAATCAACTGAACTAATCATGGCCTTGTCATAGTGTTTTGTTCCTGATGAAAGAGTAGTCAAGAGCATCATAAGAGAGGTTGTGTTGGACCTATGACCTGACAACATTGAAAGGGTCTTTCATCTTCTGAGAGTAGATCAATTCATTAGGCTCTTGTATGAAGCAACTGAGAGATGGTATAGGGAACACCAGCAGGAAGTGATTGACATCATTCAATCCTCTTACCTCATTGAGAAGCTGCCTCGGGGAAGAATAACAAGCAAAGTAGACATGACTTAGGGATACATGAAGGAAGACATTGGATACTTTATCATTCTCTTGAGCAGAGTCATGGGCTTAACCACAATAGGTCATCTCAACACCTTTATGGTCAACTTTATTGAGACCATCAAATAGGCAAAGATACCACTAGATTGGGCCACCACACTAAGTGAAAACTTGTGTGAGCAACTGAGGACAGTGAAAGACAATAAGAAGTTTTACATGGCTTCTTACATGGTATACCTACTTGCAACAAGGGTGATAAACTATCCTGGCTTATACAGGAGAGGCAGTATGTAGGATCCCAATGCCTGGCCATATATAGTCTACCCTCAGCTAGTAAAGAAGAAGCTCTCAACATAGAGTAAGGAATATAGAATTGTGAATGACACGTTCATCTTTGTGATCATTCGATTCATTGAGGGAGACTATGGGAAGAGGTTATCTGATGAAGTCAAAGGATGAATTACAGTTCTCAGAGCCTACTTTATCCAGTTCAAAACATTCACATGTCTTTAGGTAGCTGGTACCTCCATCAATTCTAAGAAGCTCCTAAGATATCCTAGTGACAAACTAGTGCTATTGGAGATTTCTTGACAAATTGATTAGCCTATGAGAAGATAAAGAGACAATGGAGAC
The DNA here is from genome assembly GCA_028749045.1 of Cupressus sempervirens. Lineage (NCBI taxonomy): Eukaryota > Viridiplantae > Streptophyta > Pinopsida > Cupressales > Cupressaceae > Cupressus > Cupressus sempervirens. Next base: position 600,968,342 of record CM053783.1, on the reverse strand, counting down.
CTTACTGGGCATGGCCATTGGTCATTGGACCATATCAGGTGAAGAGGAAGCAGGACATTCCATCATTTGAGTGGAAGTGGGAGAACTATCCCCTTGAAGAATACAACTCTCCATGGCCCCATTTTGATAATGTTGGGAGAGTAGAGAGTCTGGCAGGAAAGTACTTCCATCATGAGGATGCTATTGAAGATCACTAGATGAATGCAACAAATGACTACGATGTTTGTATTAGGGACTATTGTTGAATGACTTGGTATCTAGTAGAAAAGGCTCTCCAGTTGAACATCCTGGAGGAAATAAAGCAACATGATTCTAAAGAGTTATTGGACCCCCTATTCAACACTGAAAAAATTGGTGAAAGACCCATTATGAATGTTGAGGTTAATAGGGAGGACATCAATGATATTAATCATCAAGTGAGGCATGTTGTCAGAATGACAAAGGATTGGATCAAGAAACCTTTTCCAGTTGATCCAATTCCTGATACAGTAATCTTTCATGCACATGCCTGCCTAGAAAGAGGTAGAGGGAAGAAAGTAACAATTCCTACCTTCGCAGCCCTGTCTCCTATTAGGCCAAAAATAGTGTACTAGCTTGATCACCCAGTTGGATATTATCACCCTTCTAAAAGGAAGGCAAAGAACAAAAGAAAGAGGACCTCCCCTCAGAGGATTTAGACAAAATAGGTTGAAGAACAGGTGCCTCCCCAATAGCAAGAACATGGTGCACAAGGGTTTGATGATATTGGAGCTACTCAAGTCTAGGATGAACCTCAATTGCCCCCCATTCTGTCTAGCCTATCAGAAGAGGGTGAGATTCCACAGGCCTCCATTCCTCCTGTGCAAGAAGAGCTAGCTTCTCCTTTTGTCCAAAAGAAACATAAGAAAAGGATTAAGATTTGGATAAAGAAAAGGATTAGTAGAAGATGAGTGCCTAATCCATCCATTCCTAAAAGCATTTCGAAAGGAGACAAAGAGGAGGAAGAAGAAGAATCAAAAGAGGAAGAGGAACAAGTGCCCCTATAGGGAAGAGCTTTGCTAGCAAGAGCCGTAGAGCTACAAAGGAGAAAGAGTGCCACAGGTACCCCGCCATCCACTCAAGCAGAACTCTTAAAACTCTCTTGTTCAGAAGATGAAGTACAATAGTGTATGGATGAGAAAAGTGAAGAGGGCAATGATGTTTTCTCAATGTTAAATTTTGATATCATGCTCATAGGTACAAAGTTGATTGGTGATAAGATTAGGAACACCCCTACAAGTGAACCTCAACAGGAAGACTGGACGAAAATGCTGCCAGATACACAAGGTCCCGATCTTACTCCATCTCCACCATGAGTTATAGTGGTAGAACAAGGCTTGGTGACTCCTCCACCTCAAAGTTCAAAGGAAGAGCAAGTTCAGAAGGAACCATCATTAGAGGAGCAACCATAACAAATGGCCACAAATGAAGTATCAAAGGAGGGACAAATGGTGAAATATTCTTAACCACCTTCACAAGACATCAAGGTTCAGGCTATAGGATCTACTAAGATTAAGGCTATAGAAGAAGAGCCCTCCCAACAGGATACAACTCCGAGTAGGAGCGACAAAGGGAAGGAGGTTGCAAAACATACTCCTTCATCATCAAGAGCTAGGTCCTTAGTAGGAAACATCCCTAGATGGATCTGAAAGGAAATAATGAGGAGTAGTAAGCCTCAATTTTGTGCTTCAGAAGAAGACATTTGTGACATTGCAGAGATTTTGAATAAACCTGAGTCTCCATCACACGAGGTAATGCCATTGGCATTTATCACCAACACAAGGAACCAGGAATTTTTTGTACAAGTGGCTCTGCCTCCTGAAGGCACAGATGCGGGAGGTCTTAGCCTCAAGGATTATGAATTGAAGGATGTTATGTTGGGGAGGCCTACACGAGATTCAACCTGATTAATGATGACTCTGGGAGTCAAAGAAGTCCTTAAGCATATGGAACAGGATGAAGCCGAACTCCAAGCACTTCGAAGGCAAGTTGAGATCCTAAAGTGATATCTAGCCAAAGTAGTTGGTCCTCTAGATCCTGAACACCTCAAGCAGACTTTGAACATTGTACTTAGAGAAGGGGGAGGTGTACAACTTGATTTATTTTTGAAGGCTTGTCAAGAATGGCGAGAAATTTTTGAGGAGAAAGGTGTTATGATCATCATAAGGAATTTGAAGTTACTGCATGCTACATAGGAGAATGTGAATAAGATCATAGCAATTTTGAAGCAAGATTTCAGTATCATGGATGAGGTACGGGCCTGGAGTAAGGATTTGTAGACTCTACAAGCCATAAAGGGCCAAAGATACTAGGTTTTGATTGATGTATATACCAGAGAAGAATTAGATATGATTGATGACTGAATAGAAAAGATAGTAGATAGAAATAAGGTAATGGGAATATTACATGAGGAGATTCATTGGCTCAAGGACCAAGCACGAGAGTGAATTTTGGAAGTAGAGAGACACTACAATGATGCATGCTTGGATATTTTTGAAGATGAGGAATGAGAAAAGTTGTTACTTGTAGAGAAAGTAGTGGAGAATTTCAAAAATATTTTTGTGGAGGTTGCTGATGATGAGGATACCCGACAAGCTTTTAGGATAGAAGAAGCTTTGTTAGAACTAGATACTAAACTCGGGGATTTTGCTGATACCTAGATTAAGGTAGACAATCACTGATAGAAGGTCAAAGACAAGTATGAGGCTTTAGATTTACCAAATGCGGCTAAAATTTTTGAGATGATAGAGAAATTCAAGGGCAAACATTCAAACATAGCTTTAGGATGAAGAAGAACAAAACCCAGATGCCAGAATTTCAATTTTGACACTCAATAAAATTTTGAGATTTTTGACCCTGTCTAGGTTCATAGCTCCATAGCTTTGTAGGTGCAGAGATGTGGAAGTACATAGCTCTACAATTCAAAGGTGCACCGATAGTTAATTGCTTGTTCTAAAAATAACACTTTCCATGCATCAGAAATGCATTTTGACGATAATTTAACTTTGACACACACCTAGTAAAGGATCAACTTCTATTTTTGACACCTCCAGATGCTCCTACTTTGACTAAAAGCTTCCTCCTATTTTCTCTCTCATATTTTCTTTGTTTTTGACATGTAAAGGGCTCATGCATCCAATTAATGAATAAAATATGAATAGAATCCCTCTAAGCATCGGATTAACTGTTAGATTGTATATATTTAGTTTGTTTTAATATTTTAAAAGCATTTTATTGCATGAAGATATCTCTCACTCTCAACACAAATTGAGGAGACAATTTCTTATAAATACCTCATTGTAATATGTAACAAGGGCTGTCGTTATTATGCAATAAAATTATGCTTTTGGTGCTCACATTTGGAGTGTAGTGATTCTTGCCTGAATGTATCATTGTTTTGTGAATTTTGTTCATGGAATTGTGATTGAGCCAAAGGTTTATTGCGTTGTTTCTGGTTGTGTGATCTTTTAGTTTTGGTGTTTGCTATAGATTTATGAACTTCGTTGATGTATCTAGCTTGAGAAGAGATCATCAAATTGTGCCTGCATATCTTTTCATCTCACATGAGCGCACTTTCTGTGCCCTTGCAATTTGATTAAAGGTGAAATATCATTTGATTGTTAAAGTTTCTCACCGATGATTGCATTAGTGTAATGCCCTGCCTGGAGATCCTTGGAAACAAGGATTCAAATCAAGCCAAGATATTTTTTTTTTACAAGTATGAATGCACAAGACAACATCATACAGGGATCACAAAGATCGCAACAGAAGACTTCAACACAATCCCGACAACCAACGAATCTCCGAACGCCACTACCCAACTGACACACCCAAACAAAAGCCAACAACCACCACAACAAGATGAGGGCACAAGAAATGACCACTCATCAACAAAACACCAAGCTGGGGTAAAATGCAGAATCCCGAAATTTGGCTAAGCCTGAAATCCTGAAGCCCTGAAAATTGGCTAAGTCTGGATTTCTGAAGCCCTGAAATTTCCTAGAATCCATAACTTATCTCCGAGAGGTCTGAAACCTATCTCAAACGATTTGTCGCATATATTAAAATATATCTTAAGTATAAGTTCCTTATACTTAAACGATATATTTTCTACCCTAAGAGACAACAACAGAACACGAAAAACTGCATTCAAGAGAAACCAACAGAATGCAAAATGCATCAACATAGGCTCGAAGAACGCCCAAAAGGGTATCCAAAACCACTCTCAAAAAGATTGGATCATGAAGAAAAGTGCCCGCTGATGGCATGCGCAAGTTTTTCACAAAAACTGTGTGACACTTTTCACTAAGGGAGGGTGACACTTCTCCCTTACTGCATGCGGCACTTCTCAAGAAGGCATGCGATACTGGAAAAGTATCACGCGACATTTCTCATAAAGCCGTGCGACACTCTTCCAGTGTCGTACGACACTTCTCCAGTAATGTGTGCGACACTTTATAGTATAGTACGACATTCTTTCTATGCGCGTGCGATACTTTATCAGTGTCGCACAATGCTGAACAAATGTCGCCCATAGAAAGTAAAAACACTTCTAGAACTCAAAAACAGGGAAAAAATGATAAAAGGACCTCCACACCAGGGAGTACCGGATCCACCAAGGCTTGAGGAATGAACACTCGAGTGCAAGAACAACACAGAAAGAACACCAAACCATCTAAACTACAACAGCAAAGAACACACTGAAAATAAGCATTGCAGAGAACAAAAGCAACATCACAATGCACAGAAATGCATCTCAAGAACAAAACAACCAAACTATGTATGCAGTTCCTCCCAACTGTCAATAGCATCATAAGACCATCATGGATCCTAGTCATCCCTTGCGCATAACCTCCCAAGCCACCGACTAGATCGTCAGTACTGTCGTAATAGGGATGTCACTACTAAAACATGCATAACAACAGCATAAGGAAATCTAACATGCTAGTAGAAAAGCATAAGATAATCCTATAGTAGATAACATCTCCTATTACATGCTAAACAATAATAAGCAACAAATATACTACTAAATCAAATAACATCATCTAATCATATGCTAAACATCATGATAAGGGAATGTGTCAAGTAAACTAACATCATCTAAACATGATATACAAGCATCCCAATGAAAGCATAAATCACAAGAAAGCATACTCCGGAACTCGAAGTACCAAGTGAAGACATCCAGCAACGGTCGCACTAGGACAAAAGATCATCTCTGTACACCGATCCCTAGCAGTGGTGAAGGTAGCTACGCCTCCCAACCACGTGGCACCCATAGGTCCACACCCACCGTGCTGATGGAGATAATGATCCAACCACAAACACACAAAAAACACAACATCCATGGCTAACACTCACGCTAGACAGTATGATGGCTGCAACCAAGAACCTAAGACAATGGAAGGAGTACAGGTCCTGGTCAGACACTCAATAGGCTACTAAGTAGGGGTTGACATCATGGAGAGTCGCTTGGCATCGAAAAGCCCAAGCTCAGATCTGTGTAGCTCAACTCCCTCAACGGAAGGCCAATACACAAAAGTACCATTTTATTATCTTAAGTTTTATTACCAGTCACACATTTTCTTTAATTATCACTTATTCAAGCTCCTCTTAGCCATACCCGTGGCGTCATGATCGTCGGGTTGCGAGATAGAAGCCCCCTCCATATGCTACCCTACCCTACCCATGCTCATCCTACGACAAGTGCCCGTGGGCATGCATACTCCCATCCCAACCCCAATGATCATAACTTCTGAAAGTACCACGAAAGATTGAGCCTCGCAAGTCACTCGACAAATGTACACGAACGTACTCGTGTGTGGCGCACCACCATCATGAAGATCATAACACAAGGACAGGAATGAGAACATAATGCAAAGAAAACACCCAACTAAAAGCAACACGAGAATGACGGATTCTACACGAATCCCAAAGCCGATAAAACCATACATCATTAAATCACTCAATCGGCCTCAATCCGAGAGTATGGATTCTACATGAATCCCAATGATGCAACAAGACCAAACATCATAAACTCACTCAACTGGCCTCAATCCGAGAGTATGGATTCTACACGAATCCTAGCATTCACGAACAAAAGCAAAGGTCCAAAAGAAACCATAATAAGTATAAAATCACTCAACCGAACACAACGTCGGGAGTATGATGCAACACGCATCCCAATGCAACAAAAATGTGCAAAAGTGGTCTGACTGATATCCAAATAGATCATCAAAGTCCACGACCCACATTGTGCCAAGAAAACCCAAGAAAACAGGGTGGCACACAAAACGAGGTAAAAACTCCAAAAATTTGGAAAACTTCAAAATTAAAACCCATTTGGCTTTTGGGTTCAAAAACCCCAAAAATCAAAAAATAAATGAAAATGGACACCGTATGCAAAAACAGCCAGCATAACGGTACAAAATCCCAAACCCTCATCCCAAAAATAGGGAAATGTTCATACCCGCCCAACCGGGTAGAACTAACATACAGAAACGGAGGGGAACACTAGTTCTTAGCCTCCAAAAAAATGGCTACAAAAAATAGAAGCAGAAACGGAGCAGAAACAATAAAACGGGAAAGCCCTACCTTACAGCCAAAAGGGCAAAACGGGAATCTAAACCATAAAATAAATATCCCGCAGAAGTAGCTGAAAATTGCGGCAATCCAAGGTTTCCCCGAGCTGGATCCAACGAACCCAACCTCGTGACGATCCCACGCCCGTAGCTCCCACAACGAACAAAACAGCAAATCCTCATGAAGAGGATTTTGGGTTTTACTCTCCAACTTTCCAATTCAAAAGTGAGAAGTGAGGAATTAAATTCCTTTTGGATACTTATTCACTTTTTGGGTGAATTATCGATTAGGGCATTTAACCAGCCAATCTAGTTAAACCCCGAATCGACCCAAACGAAAACAGGCTATTCCTATAAATAGGAATTCATCTATGGCAAAGCTGCCAGAAATTAAAATAAAACAATTAAAAAACCCGAAAACCCAAAAACACATAAATCTCCTTAATAACTTTTCGCGACAATGCGAACCTCTAAATGCACAGACACGCTTACTGGTCTAATCACATATGCAAATGAGTTTGGATTTAATAATCACCGAAAGGTTTAAATTAAACATTTAATTAAGGATACGTCGACCATACAAGGACGACATTGGTAAAATATGAACGGCTGAATCACTAACTCCATGTGCCACTGCCAGGGATATAAATCCTGCACACTAAACAACATGATCAAGTGCAATTGCATATAATAACATAGCCGAAGCAATAAATGCATTAAATCACCTAATTTAACCATTTACTTAATTATATAAAAATAATCTATTTACATCACTCACGTTCGCAAAAGGCATAGCAACGCAGGAATGAAGTAAATAACCATAGCATTAAATCCATCACATAACAAAATCAGAGGTATGTCCAAATACCAGATAACCAAATATCCTCATAAAACACACTGTCATCTCAAAATAGCATCATCATGCAATATGATTAACTGAACAACATAGTAGTCTAAAATCTATGATACTGGAATCAAAGAGTAACTTTTGACCCTCAGCTCATCTCAAATGTAAAACGTCACATAAGAACAGATATCTCTCAAATGAAAATAAAATAAGGTAAATGTCCACAGCACATAACCAAATAATCCAACAAGAACAATCCATTCTAATTACTTAAGCATTTAATAATGATTGATTACTCTGCATTAAAAAGGCATTTAAAACACATAAGAAAACACAGTCATATACATGACTAACCACTGCTATAGGAACCTAGTCCAGTGTAGCATGATAATGGTACACAGTGCAATCTTTGCACACATCTCAAGGTAATCACACAACACCCTCATGATACCACATCGATCCTGGTAACCACTGGCACAAACCTCAGTGAACCAAAAATCACATCATAATCTCAAAGATCAGTCAAAAGCATAACCAACGCAACTGATAAAGAAACATAAATCCAAACACCTCAACGGTGTAGACCACTCAGGGTCACAATCATGATCCATCACAATAAAAGATCAGCAAGGTTGCATCCATCAGGATGACTTACAGAAGTCAAATGGGAGAGGCACTACAATTAGTGGATTCTAGGAAGCCCTACTCCTATTTTCATTGGTTTCCTATCGATTTATTTGAAAGCTTAACTCATAATGTGTTGTTTTCTGTAGCTTATGTCCATTAGAATTTCAATTTTACGTTATTTGCTTTGAATTTCATGTTATTTGCTTTCAATTTCGCTATGTTCTTTGCTAACCCCTTATTAGAATATGAACTCATTTTAGTGGCATTGTTAGATTGCATTCATTGAAAAACAAAAAATACAAAAATATAGTTCTTTTGTGTGTTATTTTGAGACATTGAACAAGTTTTACTTCATGCCGAGATCAAAACAGAACTCACAAAGGCCTCGTCATGAACAATCACATTTATCTTCAACTGAGAAGATTTTGGTATGTTGCAAGACAAATTCTGAACCTTGGAGTTGATCCCAAAAGGATTAGCTTTTCAAGAGAGGAATTGCGCAATGGATTTCTACCATTGACCTCGTACATAATGACCGCCCAACAATGACAACCCTATTAAAGACAATAAACAATAGTGTGATGTTAAAGCTACATGGAAATTCTAGAAAATATTCCACAACTATCATTGGGCTGAATTTAATTCCAACAAGATTTGTGAAATTACATATATCAGACTCCAAGAATTGTGTGATCTCAAGGAAAGCTTTATATATATATATATATATATATATATATATATATTCTAGAAAATATTCCACAACTATCATTGGGCTGAATTTAATTCCAACAAGATTTGTGAAATTACATATATCAGACTCCAAGAATTGTGTGATCTCAAGGAAAGCTTTATATATATATATATATATATATATATATATATATATATATATATATATATATATATATATATATATATATATATATATATATATATATATATATATATATATATATATATATATATATATATATATATATATATATATATATATATATATATATATATAAAGCTTTCCTTGAGATCACACAATTCTTGGAGTCTGATATATGTAATTTCACAAATCTTGTTGGAATTATCTCAAGGAAAACTTTATACATATATAAAATATTATAAATAAATAAATAAATATATTATATAAAAAATATTATATATATATAATATTATATATATATATATATATATAAAGCTTTCCTTGAGATCACACAATACTTGGAGTTTGATATATGCAATTTCACAAATCTTGTTGGAATTAAATTCAGCCCAATGATAGTTGTGGAATATTTTATAGAATTTCCATGTAGCTTTAACATATGTAAAATTCATAAATGCATAGCCCAAATTACATCTATTTCTGCAAAAACCACAACCAAATTAATCTTTTTATTAAATGCACATATTTAAAACCTAATAAATTAATACAAAACTCAATGAAAATTCAATATACTTGAAATATATTGGCAAGTATACAAAATCATATTCAGAGAGAAGTTCATCAGCTTTCGTAATTTTCTCATTGCACTACATATAATGCATATCGAGCAATTCTAGAATCATGTCTAGGCTAAAAATAAATTCAATGAAAGAACCTTCACGTGGTTTGTAGTGCCTCTCCGATTTGATTTTTGTAAGTCATCCTAATGGATGCAACCTGCTGATCTTAGATTGGTTTTGACAATTGAGTGTCAACACACTTAAGATATTTACTAAGTTCATGTCGAGCTAGTAACACATGCCTAGTAGTTCAAGTGCTGAGTGAACAATTGATGTCGAGCAAGTTCAAGTGCGAAGCAAGACAAAATTAAAGTAAGTGCCGAGTATCAATATTATCAAGTGCCGAGTAACACATAATGTCCATTTTTAAGTTGACTTATGAATAGATCTCGAAGCTTTGAAGATAAGATAAAATCTATTTGGATTACCAATGGAATCAACATGCAACCAATTAGAAAAATGGAAGGAATCGAGTGGAAAAAATGGATGATTCTCAATCGTAGATTCATACCTAACCCTAAGCCACCAAATTTTTTTTAAAGGGAGACAAAGCCCCATAATTTAGTAAGTGTGAGTATGAATTTATGCAAGGAGGTAATGCTAGCAAAGATTTGAAGGAAATGAAAGGGGTGAATTAATCAGTTTCAAGGTGACTTAGAAGGAGGATGAAATTGCAAAACCAATTTGTAGAACAAAGGATCAAGGATACAACAATTTCATATCAGATCAGAAAGGATCAAGAAGGACTAAATTGAGATCTAAAATCAGCAACACCAGATTATAAATAGTCTAATCAAACATTCTACCATACTTTCTAACAACCGTATCAATATGATGAAATCCTTTATACTAAGGTTGACTTAACAGTCATAGTGAAATCCTTTTATAGGGTGACATTCCAAGTGAGTGTTCTAAAGTCCTTTAGCCAGACACACTTTTAACAGGGTGTTAAAATATTTTAATAGGGTGGGATCTAACAATATTTTGTAAGCCTTTAATAGGGCAGGCCTTTCACAGGGTAGATCATGAGAATGGTCAAAACTATGTAACCTTAATAGGTGAACTTTATTGCTGCAGTAGTGAAGAATTGTGAGTGTCATCCATTGGAGGGTTTATGGGTAATCATATTGTCATGACCCCTCCCAAAAAGGGGATTCTACAAATTATAACTAAATAAAATTATATAATAGTTAATTATACGGATAAAATATATATCGATTATTCTCACAAGGAACATTATTAACGACTATATAGATAAATATCTATAGTCCATGTATTCCACACAATTATTTATACCATTCATAGTATAATAAATTTATATTATTCCTAATAATAATGATTATTAGTAATATATATTAATAAATGGTAATTTTTATGTAAAATACATATTAATATGTATTCCTAACCAATGGCATTTGTATTATAAATATTTAAATATAAACTTAACAAAAATAATACCAAATCAACAAATATAAAGACAATAAACTTAATACCAATATAAAGAAAAAATACCACAACATATATAAAGGCAATAAATAAACAAGATACTAAATAAATTGATAAATATTTCAATACACGTATGGGGCACGACTACTCCCAAAACACATATCTTGAGCAATATTTATGAAGGTTACCAAGTAGGGGAATAGCAATAATTTGGCAACCAACGTGGAACATCATAAAATCCCATTTGTCGAATCACGTCGAGGAAAGTGATGACATCCCATTGGTGAAAGCCATGCCAGATACGAAGAAGAGTGACCATACATATTCCACTCACAAGTGCAAACATGGAATGAGAGTGTAGCAAAAATAGTAAGAAAAGCACGATAGGTGAGGATACAAAATAACACCAGTTTAATACCAATGAATGGAATAGAGTGTTATATGCGCATTAAACTTTTCACACATCTGATCAAAGTGAGAAGATAGTGGTTTGGGAGATTGTGGACTCAGCATAGGGGTCAAAAAAGTACAAGGCATCAAAATAATACAAGCCACAACAATCCGCAGTCAACTATAAGGGACTAGCCATGTCGGTACAGAGCGGCATCATCACACACAATGCAATAATCATAAATTCATTACTATTGTTTCAACTTTATCGATAGGAAAGAGAGAATAAAGTTGATTCAAAGGGATATAAAATTATTAATAGGAATATAAAAGAAAGTTGATATACGAGAGATCCCTAATTATAAATATAATTCATTTCACATACAAGTTATATATATATATATATTCAAAAAGATTTAGAATTTCTTGAAGAGAATTAAAAAATCTATATAATTCCAAGTATAAAATGGATATTTGAAGTCTTTAAACTGGAACTAAGAGCAATTTGAGGTATAGTTAAAAAGGGGATATTACAATTGGTATCAAACCCTGATCCTGCCATCCTAAAAGATAGTAAATGAAAAAAGGAGCAAAAATGAGCGAACAACTATCTAATGAAATTAGGAATGTTATGGAGCAGACAAACCAAACTCTAGTAGAGCAGATAGAGAAATCAAACCAAGCACTCCTTCAAGTGTTGCAAAGCATGGGAAATTCCATAAACAATCTAAGAAACCATAATACTAATGGAAGAGATGTAAGCTCAAACCACTCAAAAAATAATGGAGCTTCATCGTCTCAGGTGCCCAAACCCCCTTTCTTACCTCGGGAGGACCCCTCGATGGAAGGAGAGGGACAAACAATCAATAATGCTATTGAGAATGCAAGAGCTTATTCCAGCCCTGAACTAGAAATTAGAGAGCTAGTAACATTTAGAGAATTCTGTGAAGCCAACAAGCAAGAAACTCCTAGGAGAGGAAGAAGACCAAAAAATTGAAATCATAAAAGAAAAGTAAATAAAGTAACACTTCCAAATTTTGATGGATCAGAAAAGATCACTGCACATGCTTGGCTACAAAACTTGAACACTTATCTTACCCTTAGCTCGATGATAGAAGAGGATGCACTCCAATTTGCGATCCTTCACTTAGAAGGCATGAAACATGATTGGTGGCATCATGGCTTTGTTACTCAATGACACCAAAATATTACTTCATATGAAGAATTCTCTCAAAAACTCATTAAAAGGTTTGATAAAAAGCACCCTCAAGAAGACTTTAGAAAGCTGACTCAAATCAAGCAACAGGGATCAGTCAAAGGTTATATAGCCAAATTCCAAAAACTCTCAGTCAGAGTTATAGAAGTAGATAATGACAGACTCACTTACTTGTTCATGGAAGGATTAAAAGATTCACTAAGAGGGTTGGTCAGTGCTCTTAAACCAACATCTCTTGATGACACCATTGAAACAACTTTGAGATTAGAAATTTCATCATCAAGTTGTAGACCTTCAAGCAACCATAGCAAACCATTCCACAATACGAGTGAAAAGCACAAGCAAGAACTCCCAAAAAGAAAATGTTTTCATTGTGGTGAGGACTTTGAAAAGGGTCACCTATGCCAAGATGAGAAAGCTTGAAAACAACGAAAAGACTTAAGAAATAAGAAATTATGCTTCAAATGCAAGGAATCATGGGAACTAAGACATAAACGCAGGAAGAAAAGTCAAGTTCATAGAATAGAGGAAATACTCGACCTAGAATTAGAAGGGACATCACCAAAGAAGATGAGATATGATCAAGGGAACATCAATAACATTCAGCCAATGA
>CM053783.1:600760110-600950110 GCA_028749045.1 Cupressus sempervirens | reverse complement strand
TCGCCCTAACCCAAGGCATGGGTGAAGATGATGAAGAAGAAGGTTCCAAGGAGGAACACGCCAAGGAAGCACCAACCAAACAAGAACCAAAGAAGAGGAAGGCTGAAACACAACCTGCATCACAATCAAAGGGAAAGAAAGTTGCTAAACCAAGCCCTACAAAGCCTACTGCTCCAGCTATAAGAGCCAAAACAAGGGCCACCACTCAAAAGGCCAAGGAGCAAGTAAAAGAAAAGAAAAAGGCTACTGAACAACAAGGTCCTATGGAGAAGAAACCTAGAAGAAAATATGTGGCACAAACAGAGTCAGATGATGAAAGGATCGAGTCAGAAGACACAAGCCAATTAAAAGTGGTAAGTCATGCCCCCAAGTTTTTTATTGAAAAAATTTGTGATAATGTTAGGGATAATGTAGACTTAATAGGTTTGAAAAACTATTGATTTTGGTAAATTGAGTAGAGAAGAGAAAAATATGGTTGAAGAGTCTGTATATGCCATGATGGCAAAATTCAAGAATACCCCTCTTGAATTCAATAACACAATACCCAAAGATTTATATTCAATTTTTGAGAATAAATGACACTATTGCCTAAAGATGGAGAAAGAAATAAGATAATCTACATTGGCACAAGTGATTCTAGAATTGTCAAGAGGGCAAGTCACAAAGGAAAATAAGAAACATGGTAGCAAATTTGCACCCAAGTACAAAGCCTTCAACATTTTGCAAAACAAGATTAAAGATGTTGTAAAGATATCCACTCAAATGTGGAAATTGATATATGGCTTGACTACTACCAAGGAAGGAGAAGAGGATCCCTTTGAGGGAAGGAATACTAGAGAAGATGAGGATAATGATAAGGAAGGAGAAACTGAGAAAGAAAAGGAAGATAACATAGTGGAGGAGGCACAATAGAAAAAGGATGAAATGGCAACAACTGAGGAGCAGCAATCAGAACGAAGTGTGCAAGACACACAATTACCACCATTAAGTCCTCCACATGACACAAACACACCTGCAGACACAATAAAAGTGAAAGATGTTCCTGACAGCTCAGCTCAGAACATTAATCCACTAACTATAGAGGATCTAAAGAAGATCCATGATCAATCCACACTACAGAAAAAATTCTATGATAATCTAGTGTTGGTCAGTGTGGATGAGCTACAAAAAGTAGTAGTTGACATAACTAGGGATAAGGTGAACACACAAGAACCACCTTCTGTCATCCCTATAGCTACTAGTGATCAACCTCTAGTGTAAGCATCAGAGGATACATCAGAAAAGGTTGACACCATAGTAAAAGTTGTTATTATTGAACAACAAACTTAGACTGCAGAAGAGCCCACAAAGGAACAAGCAAGATAGATAGATGCTTCTATACCTACTGCACAAATACAAGGTGCACCACAATTGATCATAATTGGTTAGGGCAGATTTGATGAAGAGGAAATAGCCAAAGAAAAGGAGAAGGAAGCCATACAAACATTGGTTAATTTACCAACAACTGGCACTCCTACCAAAGTCCTTTAGGAGATAAGCACTGATACAATGCCACTTCATATTTTTGCACTAGGCACAAGCTCGAAAAAGGTTGCAAGGGTACTTCACTATGGAGACCCAACACTAGATGAAGAAACAGTTATACCAAAATATGACTATGCAACCATGAACTTAGAATAGATTAATATCATGCAAGAGGCATTGTAAAGGAAGAAGAATCAAGAGATACTCAAGAAAGAGTATAAGAAAAGGCAAGCACTACATGAGATCAAAGACATCTTTCTAGATGCCTTCAACTTGCAAACACTTGATGAAACCAAGCCTATATTAGAACAATTGTTATAAATTATTGAATATGTGACAAATGAAGACTAGGAAACCAATGTAAAACTCATGGAATGGTCTGAAAAGAAATGCCAAGGAAAAGTGAATGAGAAGATATCTATTGGAATAGCACTATCACAAGTAGAGTTGGCTACAAAGATTGAAAAATTGAAGAAGGTACTTGAGAATATATTCTCATTTTACACAAAATTGTGTGACCCCACACTCTTCACACAAGAGACAAGCCACATGATTTTGAATCTAGAAAGGAATTTGAAGATTTCAAGTACACAACTGCCTCAAAATCCAACTCAAAGTGAGAAGCACTTTCATTCAACAATTCACACAAAAAATTAACTAGCTATGTTAACAGAAAAAGAGGCTAACATTAGAACCAAGTTGATTAACATACAAGCCTCCCTTACCCCCCATATGAAAATACTATAGAAAGAACTAGCCTATGCAAAAGTAGTGTTAGAGAAAGACTCCAATCTTTCAACATTGGACAAACTAGTTCATCTTGTAATAGAGACAACCATCTAGATCAAATCTCTAGATGATGCATTAGACAATTGGGATGCTGCTTTGAAGATCATCATGGAGGTCCATAAGAATTTCTTGGACAAATACACAATCAATGTATAGACCCTTTGACATCAGTGTCAAAAAGGGGGAGATATTAATAGATAAAAGAGAAAAGTATATAAAAGGGGGCCCAAAAAGGGAGAGAGCAAGCAAAGGGAGAGAAAACAAAGGGGGAGCAATCAACAAAAATAGAGTATATCAGACAGAAATAAAGTGTCATAAATTTTGAAGGACAAAGAGTATTAGCAAGAGGCAAATCTACTTAGAGAAATTTTGGATACAAAAAAGACACATTAACTCAGGGGGAGTTACAAAATTTTGAGGTATATAGTCCATTACAAAATTTTGAAATTTTTGAAGTTTTGTATATATGCCCAACTAGATGTATATTATACTTGAGAAAATTAGATTTGTTATGTACAGTTAAGTGTTTTTTCCACTCATGTCAAAGGGGGAGATTGTTGATCTCAGATTGGTTTTGACAATTGAGTGTCAACACACTTAAGATATTTACTAAGTTCATGCCAAGCATAATATGTATAGATGTTGAGTTGCAATGAGTGCCAAGTCACTGTCGAGTAGTTCAAGTGCCGAGTGAATAGTTAATGTCAAGCAAGTTCAAGTGCTGAGCAAGACAAAATTAAAGTAAGTGCCAAGCATCAGTATTATCAAGTGTTGAGTAACATAGAATGGACCTAGTTGTTTGTGATGGCACAAACAACTATGAAAACTTTTTTAAGCCAACATATGGATAGATCTCAAATCTTTGAAGATAAGATCAAATCTATTTGGATTCCCTATGCAATCAACATGCAACCAATCAGAAAAATGGAAGGAATTGAGTGGGAAAAATGGATGAATCTCAACTGTAGATTCATACCTAACCCTAAGCCACCAAAAGTTTTTAAAAGGGAGACAAAGCCCCATAATTTAGTAAGTGTGAGTATGAATGTATGCAAGGAGGTGATGCTAGCAAAGATTTGAAGTAAATGAAAGGGGTGAATTGATCAATTTCAAGGTGACTTAGAAGAAGGACAAAATTGCAGAACTAGTTTGTAGAACAGAGGATCGAGGATACTATTTTTTTATATCAGATTAGAAAGGATCAAAAAGGACTAAATTAAGATTTGAAATCAGCAACACCAGATTGTAAGTAGTTAGATCAAACATTCTACTGTACTTTCTAAGAACTGTATCAACAGGATGAAGTCCTTTATACTAAGGTTGACTTAACAGTCATAGTGAAATCCTTTAACAGGGTGACATTCCAAGTGAGTGTTCTAAAGTCCTTTAGCTAGGCACACTTTTAACAGGGTGTTAAAATATTTTAATAGGATGGGCTCTAACAATCCTTTGTAAACCTTTAACAGGACAGGCCTTTCACAAGGCAGATCATAAGAATGATCAAAACTATGTAACCTTAATAGGTGAACTTTATTATTGTAGTAGTGAAGAATTGTGGGTGTCATCCCCACCCCAGTTTTACCTTCTCATTGGAGGGTTTTTGGGTAATCATATTTGGTGTCAAATGTTTATGTGAATGCATTTACTTTACATGTTATTTCAATATGTTAATGCATGCATTGTTTTAAAATTAAAAGTTTTATTGGTTAGAGATTAGTACTTCTGATTCACATCCCCCCCCCCCCCCCCCCCCCCCCCTCCCTTTCAAAAGTATACATTTCCCATTTGTATTTCCAACACAACCTTGATTATCTTTCTTGGTGAGTGATCATGAGTGGTACCATGAGTGGTCTACAACCTTGTGGTGATTGGATTTATATTAACTGTATTAGTTGCTTTTATTATTCTTATGGCTGATTTACAAGATTATGATTTGGTAGATGGTTCACTAAGGTTTGTGCTAGTGGTTACTAGGATTGATGTGGTATTAGATGTTGTTCCCTGATAACCCTGAGATGGTTGTAGAGTTTGTACTATGTACTATTATCCTATTACACTGGACAAGGTTCCCATAGTAGTGGTTAGTCATGTTTATGATTACGTTTACTTATGTGTTTTGAGTTCCTTTTCATGTTATTTAAACAACCATTATTAAATGCTTAAATAATTAGAAATGAATTGTCCATGTTGGATTCTTTGGTTATGTGCTATAGATATTTACCTTGTTATATTTTGATTGGAGAGATACTTGTACTCATGTTAGTTCTGCATTTGAGATGACCTAAGGGGTAGATGTTATACTTTGATTTCAATATCATAGATGCTATACTACTATGTTGTGCAGTTGATCATATTTGCATGCTGATGCCATTTTGAGATGACAATATGTTTTATAATGATATCTAGTTAACTGATATTTGGACATATCTCTAATTTGGTTATATGTGAATTTAATGCCACGGTGATTCAATTCATTCTTTCTTTGATATGCTTTATGTGAGTATAAGTGATGTAAATAGATTAGTTCAGTATATTTGAATAAATGGTTAAAATAGGTATTTAATACATTTATTGCTGAACAACTATGTTGTTATATGCAATTGCACTTGATCATGTGTTTTAGTGTGTAGGATTTATATCCCTAGCAGTACCACATGGAGTTAGTGATTCAACTATTCATATTTACCAATTTCATCCCTATATGGTCGATGTATCTTATTTAAATGTTTAAATTAAACCTTCTGGTGATTTGACAAATCCAGACTCATTTGCATTATTTGATTAGACCTGCGATTGTGTCTATGCATTTAGAGGTTTGCATTGTCGCGAAGTTATTAAGGTCTTTTATGATTTTGGTTTAAGGGCTTTCAGGCTTAATTTTTATTAATTTTAATTTCTGGTAGCTTTTTCATAGATGAATTTCAATTACTTGGAATAGCCTATTTTTTTGTTTAGGTTGATTTAGGATTTAACTAGTTCTAGGTATTTGCCCTAATCCATTATTCACTCAAAAAGTGAATAAGTATCCAAAAAGGAATTTAATTCCTCACTTCTCACTTTTGAATTAGAAAGCTTGAGAGTAAAACCCAAAATCCTCTTGATGAGGAATTACTATTTTGTTTGTTGTGGGAGCTGTGGGAGTGGGATCGTCGCGAGATCAGTCTCCTTGGATCTAGCTTGGGAAGAGCTTGGATTGCTGCAATTTTTGGCTACTTCTACGAGATTTTTATTTTATGGTCTAGATTCCTATTTTTCCCTTTTGGTTGTGAGGTAGGGCTCTCCCATTTTATTGTTTTGGCTTAGTTTCTACTTCTTTTTTTGGTAGCCGTTTGTTAGGAGGTTGAGAACCAGTGTTCCCCTCCATTTTTGTATGTTGGCTCTACCCAATTGGGTGGGTATGAGCATTTCCTTATTTTTTGAGATGAGGGTTTGGAATTTTACGTTGTTATGCTGACTATTTTTGCATATAGAGTCCAAACCCAAATTTTATTGAATTTTCTTGGCTTTTGTGCCCTAAGACCAAATGGGTTTTATTTTTTTGAAGTTTTTGAGTTTTGATGTTTTTACCTCGTTTTATGTGCTACCCTATTTTCTTAGGTTTTCTTAGCATGATGTTGGTCATGGACCTAGATCATTTGTTGGGATTATAGTTAGATCATTTTTGCACTTTTATGTTGCATTGGGATGCATGCCACATTCTTACTCCCAACTTTGTGTTTGGTTGAGTGATTTTATACTTGGTGTTATTGTTCCTTTTGGACCCTTGTTATTATTTCGTGGATATTAGAATTCATGCATAATCCATTCTACCAGATTGTGGGCAATTGAGTGAGTTCATGATGTTTGGTCTTGTTACATCATTGGAATTCATGTAGAATCCATCCTCCCAAATTGAGATCGGTTGAGTGAGTTCATGATGTTTGTTCTTTGATTTGTGTAGAATCTGTCCTCTCGAGTTGTTTTTGGTTGGGTGATATTTTGCTTGTGTTCTCATCTAGTCCTTGTGATAT
This sequence comes from Cupressus sempervirens, assembly GCA_028749045.1. Lineage (NCBI taxonomy): Eukaryota > Viridiplantae > Streptophyta > Pinopsida > Cupressales > Cupressaceae > Cupressus > Cupressus sempervirens. The sequence continues at coordinate 600,943,787 of CM053783.1, read as the reverse complement.
GATCTTCATGATGGTGGTGCACCACACACGAGCATGTGGACGTGCATTTTTTGAGTGACTTGTGAGGCCCGCTCTTTCGTGGTACTTCTGAGAGTTATGATCATTTGGGGTTGGGTTGGGAATATGCATGCCTATGGGCACTCATCATTGGATGTGCATGGGTAGGGTAGGGTAGCTTATGGAGGGGGCTTTTATCTCCGCAACTTGGTGTCCATGCCCAGTGCATTTTCTTGTAGAAGTTTTAATCAAGTGATAATTAAATAAAATACTGGGTGGTAATAAAATTTAAGATAATTAAAAGTTGGATTGTGTGCCTTCCGTTGGGAAGTTGATGTTGCCAGGATTATGCACCTTCTATTGGGAAGTTGATGCTACCAATACTAGCTTGGGCTTTCCAATTCCAAGTGACTCTCCATGATGTTAGCCCCTACATAGTTATCCATTGAGTGTCTGACTAAGACTTGTAGTACTTGCATTGTCTCATGATCTTGGTTTCAATCATCTTACTATCTGGTGTGAGTGCTAGCCATAGATGTTTTCTTTATGTGTGTTTATGGCTGGATCTTTATCTACATCAACATGGCGGGAGTGGACCTATGGGTTCTGTGTGGTTGGGAGGCGTAGCTACCTTCACCACTACTAGGGGCTGGTGTACAAAGACAGTCTATTGTCCTAGTGTGACCATGGCTAGATATTTTCACTTGGTACTTTGGGTTCTAGAGTATGCTTTCTTATGATTTATGCTTTCATTGTAAAGCTTGGATATTATGTTTAGATAATGTTAGTTTATTTGACACATTCCTATATTATGATGTTTAGCATATGATTAGATGATGAGATTTGCTTAGTTGGAGTATCTATTGCTTATTGGTTTAACATGTTAGACTTCCTATTCTTATGATGTTATTACACTTTAGTATTGATGTCCTCATAAGACAACTCCAACTATCTAGTTAGTAGTTTGGGATGTTAGGCGTGGGGGATGGATAGTTTACACTCAAAAGGTGTCACACTCTAAACCCTTCTATCCAAACGATTTCATGAGTTTAAAATGCTTGGATGCTGACTTAGAGCTCACTATCCATGGAGTGCAAGAAGGTATGATTCAAGTATGAAGGCTCTCATTCGAGCCTTAGAGATATACTTCTTGCTAGTAAACCATACAACAGGAGGTTCTTTGAGACAAGAGCAAGAATGCAAGTGTCTATAATGAGAACTCTCAAAAATATAATGCAAATGGAGACTAAGCTGGAATGAATATGCAAAATGCAGCTATGTTAACAAGAATGAAAGTATTACAATCCAAACTAGTTATGCTATGTGATTTTAGATTATTGCAAAAAGAAATAAACTACCATGAAAGATGCTTCTAAAATAGTATGCAATGGTGATGAGAGAATGAGACAATGCATGAGAAGTTCTCCACAATGCATGAGAAACCTATTAGAAAACTTGCAACATAACAATATTCAAATGAGGATGGATCCTTTGAGGGGGAAAGCTTTCTCCCTTTTAAAGTCATACGGATGGTAGAGATCAAGGTGAAGATGATGGATGATCAACAATGGAGTTCAAAAAGAGGAGTGATCCATGTGCACACACAAGTCAACCAATAGAATATAAGTTGACTTGTCATATAAGACAAAAGTCACAAAGCCTTTTCTTTTAATTTGAAAATTAGAAAAAGGACTTTATGTGTGCACTTTAAGTGGGTTAGAAGAATGGGGTCTTTTATTTAATTAAAAGTTTACATGTTCTTTTAATTAAATAATGAACTTAGGATAGCATAGTCAAACTATAGGTTATAATCAAATTAATTGATTATTAGCAATTTGGTCTAGGTAAATGATTAATTAACTTAGCCAAAATGCTGAGAAGGGGGCTAATAGTCTAGATGAACATTTTTAGGTGATTACATTTGCCCCTCTTTGACTAATGTGTGATCAATTTGAGAACACATTATGTCAAAGAAAATAGAAGCCAAGTAGGCAGTGATAGATATAGATATTTGATTCTGAAGAATGAAATGTAGAGAGAGATAACACATCCTAAATGTATAGCCTTATAGTGGTAGTACTGAACATTAGGAGAAAGATAATGTCAAAATTCAAGAAGGATGCTAACACCTAGCAAAGAAGATAGATCGAGAGCAAATGAAAAGATCAAACATATGCTCCTGAGAAATAGATAACTGTAGCAAGCGATGATAGAGTATTTCTACCCCCTCAAGATCAAAATTGAAATGAGGTAAAGGGATGTCGAAAAAATCCAGATATGAGTAAATCAGGATATAGAAATGTCAAAGTTGATAGATAGATGATTGGAACCAAAGAGTGACTATTAAGGAATGACATAATGCCATAGTTTGACCATAGTTGACCATGAAAGATACAACATAAAAATTAGGTCAAATTGAGTAGAAAAATGATTCTAGACATGAAAGGGTGAATTTGAGTAGATATGAAGCGTAGAGGTGATGAAGACATGAAGAAATGAAGATGCCACAGTGATGATTATTAATTAAATATATAATATTTAACTAATTAAGGGAAAAGTGGATTAACTTAATAAATTGAACAATTTATTAAAGTTAATACAAGAGGTTTTATTAATTAAATATTAAAATATTTAATTAATTGACTTGATGATTTTTAAGTATATACATTTTCCCCCTCTTTGTAATAATGTGTTGACAACACATTGTTTCAAAGAAAACTAGTGGTTGACTCTGTTGCCCTTGCCCCCTCGAAAGATTGATCATGGTATAAATATGAGCAATGTTTTAATAAATGATAGAAAGAAATAGTCTAGGTGAGAGGAAATCATAAAAAGTGATGTTGTGTGATAACATCCCAAGCAAAATGGGTCCAATGGGTACATTAAGGAAAAAGACAAGGTGGATGAGTCATTAGTTGCACACGTGGCGATGGGAGATTGGTGGAGAGCGAGTGAAGCAAAGATGTCATTCCCAATTGCAGAGCATTGATTTGAGTGAGTCTAGAGATATTAGCAACTAGTTGACTATGGAGAGTTGGCAGGAAGTCTATCCCTCTCAGTCAATTAATAGGTTTAGATAGAAGTTATGATAGAATGATAGATTTGATAGGTTTTTGAGTAGGGTTGTAGGATAGGTAGGTTTTTTTATTTTATTTTTTGATTTTAGTAGACAAATGTGTAGTGCCACACAAATACGTAGCTTTAGTGCTTGTTTGAATGTTTTTAGCTGTTCAAGCGCATTTGTATGTGATTTTTGCACAATTGTCATTTGTATGCTTGCATTTGTGATATCTACGCATATGTGAAATGATAGTGCACATAGATTTAAGGATTTTGCACATTTGATAGAAATACACAACCTTGGTTGATGCAACACATTGGATTAGGGATCATGCACATTTGTTTAAAGTGCACAATTATCGATAGATTTATCGCATAGGTCTAGGATCACTGCAAAAATGCATTAATTGTGCAAGTGTTGGATTATATTGTGCATTTGTGGAATAGAGATGCACATCTATATTATTGGTTGAGATGGCTAGGTAGAGGGGAAAATATGATAGAAATTATCGAATAAATATGAAAGGGCTCTATTGGAATGTTAAGATAAGATAACTGATGTGACCCACATAGGCGTCATTATAGTAACATTAACTAGAAACCCACGTAGGTACAAACAAATGATAAATTTATCGATAGTTATGTGATAAACATGTGATAGGATTAGTTGTTTGATAGAACATGTACAACAAAGAATTTCCAAGATAGTTGATGTCGTATTTTGTTGATTTTTGTAGGAGTATCTTTCAGATATTCTAATGTCAAGAGAGAGATTTCTTGACACACCGTTTTTCAGGTCATTATTGACTAAGAGTGATTAGGTATTGATTACCACTAGCGAGGATAAATGGAGATTAGAAAATAGACTGGTGGAGCTAGATCATCTATTCCGAGGTGGTGGGATAGATAGGTATGGTTAGGTGGCAGTGCTTCTTAGACATTATGTATACACCATAGACATACCTGTTAGACTCTGATGGATTTTGTATTTTGAGACATGTTATTATCATGATATATCATTAGCTATTAGACATTGTATATTATTTTTGGTCATGCATGGACATTGTACACTTATGATTTTATATGGATTTATGATATTTACATGTGATGGATACTGACACTGTATTATGCAGAATGTGATATGATAGGATTATGGCATGATTTTTATTTGTACCTATATGTATGATTATTGATTTTCTCATGATGTGATGCAATTGGATTTTTAAATGTGTGTGATGTTTTATTTTTATGATATGAAATATGAGTAATAACAAATGATAATGATGACTTAACCTAAAATTGACAAATAGATGCATAATAAATGAATTTTGTAATGATAGAACCTATATGAAATGCAAGTGTTTTGATTAATGTACCAATAACTTAAATTTTGGATAATAACAAGATCTCACCCTAAAAGACCTAAGAAAAGAAAAGAAGATACCAGGATGAAAAATACTTAAAATCTATAAAAGGAACCTCACATACTCACAATGACATGCATGTGGATGAATAAGGAAAACGAATGTGGATATGAAAATGAAAATTGCAAAATGCAATACTAAAGTTCACAATCTTCATTTTCTTGTAATATCTTGCTTCTGAAGGTAACATGAACTTTTATCATCATTGGGCTCTTTATTTTTGTAAGAGAACACAAGCATGATTGTATAATTAAACCAGGATGACCAAAGCATTCCTTACATAGATTTTAATGTTGCAAACTTGACAAGCATCTAGGTATAATTGAATCGAGATGACATGAGTATCATTTGTGTGATTGACAGATAAGGAATGCTTTCTCATTTCATCATATGAACAAGTATTTGAGATAAAGATATATGTAACTCTTCATGATTGATGCAATTTGATCCATGAAGACCCTTAGGCACAAATACCCCAAAATAAATGTTTCAATGAATATAATTGAAAAGCACACCGCAAACAACAAACAAAGAAAAATATCATGTTCCATCATTACTATTCTAGTCACAATGGTAAATAGGAACTCATACTAGTGAGAGATCCTAGATTAGCATAAGAGTACGATAACAATGAAATTGAATTGATGAATGCATTTACTCTAATAATCAATTAAAATTGACTCTAGATGCACATATATCTTGCCAAAGATCATGTTATCATTTGATGTGATTCGTCTACATATTTATGTATAAGTCAAAAGCTTTTGATGTAGAAAACAATTTGATTGAGCATTCTAAGTGTTTGGATCAAAAAAATTGTTGTTTTTTTGTCTGAAGATTGTTAAAACAAAATCCTTTTTAATCCTTTTTATAGACATGGATTGTCAAAGATCCACTTCCAGAACTAGGTCGAGGACATGCCCCCGGTTAGGTATTAGACTAATTTATTGATGAAGAAAGACATAGAAGAGGGGAATGGGTGAAGATCCAATCCAATCCAAGCTATGATGGAGGTTTATTATGGATATGTCCATGGTCAACAATTTTTTATAGTTATGTACAAGACAAATGATTAGGGGACTGACATAAGGGATAAGAGATGTAGACTAGGTGATGGAGATGTCATGTCCAAATATTGAACAAGACACACACACACACACACACACACACACACACACACACACACACACACACACTACTCAATAATAACAATAAAATTAAAATTTGAAACACTTTAAGAAACCATATCAAATCATTTACAGATTATTGCTACAAATTTTCAAATACATCAAATCATATTCCAGGAAATATTTAAAGTGAAATGTTTTCACAACTTGACATGTCTCTTCCAATATTACAATCACATCTGGATCTTACAAGAAAACAAGATTTACATATATGAAGATCTACATGTGATCTTTTACAAAATAGAAATTTTATAAATATTTATAATAAATCATCTTGAAATCTGCAATAGAAAATGAAACCTTCCAAGCTTTTCTTTAACACAAATCCATATGAAACCTATAGAAAATAACACTAAAAACCATGGAGAGCTCACCTCCCAAACTAGGTCTCTATGAGACCACTCGTTGAGCTTTGAGAACTAAGACCAACTGGGTAACAATCAAGGACAACCACATAAAATAATAATTACATGATACAACATTTAACACCCTTTTTTAGCTTACACAATAGGTTACCATAGCAACTAATATAATGGGTCAAGGTGTGCCTAAAACCTTGAGGAGAAGCCAAATAAATAAAACCAAATTTTCCTTCACAAGGCATACAAAATAATTACAAACTCTCACAAATTTCTCCCGTTATCACCCCAAAAGTGCATAACAATATTGTACTGGCACATGCAACCCATACTACATGTGTATCCCTCTTCCTTCCAAGGAAGAGACTCTACACTCAAGGGAAAGGCCTAACTAACCCCTTCACCCGAAGGCCACTTCTTCCCTCCCAAGCGTGAGTGATGTCCTTCCATGCCCATAACATCATACTCTCAAAATCAAAGAGAAAGAAAATAAAGAAAAATAATAGAAATTCATTCACGCCCAACAATACAACATGGATAATACACATATGCAACTGTAGCCAAATTTACACAACTTTTATTTAGTAAAGCAATACAATACATAATTCTGAAAACATGACAGAAGCTCCAACCTTTCTCCAAGCTATGGAAAATGAACCGATTTGAGAAGATCCCTCTATCCTTCCTTGATCAAATCTCTAAAAATTAGAAAATTTCTAAAACTAGAGAGTGGGTGAATGAAAACTCTATTTTTGAATTTCCCTTTAATAAGAAACTAAACTCCTTTTTCTCCATCATGAAAGAGAAAAAATCACTTTAACTCCACCTAAGTTTCCCTATTTTATTGGAACTCTAACTTACTAAAGATAAGGTGAGAAGTTGGGTAAGATTTCTTCCCATTTTTGTAATACTTGAAAAATGAGATTTTAAAAGGGTTAGAAAAGTGATTTAAACTAAAGTAAAGTCAAAATTAAAGCCCTAAGTACTAACATGTAGGTAACTTAATTTTACCAAAAGAACACCCTAGGACTCTAATAAAGCCCTCTAAAGTCACCTTAAACTTAAAATTTGAATTTAATCTAATAAAATCTTTCATATGATAATTTTATGCAAGGGGATGTAACTTAAACATTTCTAATCGGTTAGAAATAAGGTTGGATGTATTTAGCCAATATCTAAAACTGACTTTCCACTTATACACATAACAATACAAGTTCCAAGTGACACTATAAAATATACACTTAACATTACGAGTGGAAAATATAATCTAACACACTCATTAATGTTATGTTCACAAAGTAAAATTCTAAACAACAAGGCTAAGATCTCTTCATTAGATGTAGCCTTGGCATTCTCAGTAGATACAAAGGTATAGTCTTGGTTCTCCATTTGACCATGGTTATATTTTCTGCACACTCAAACTACATATTAGTAGTCTAAGATATATAAATAATATGCATATATAAATCCTAAATCAATTTTTTATTTGTAATTGAATCAAAACATAAAATATATCTCAATTGAATTTCAAATAACATTTTTCCATTTCTATAATACTAGCAAAATCAACTAAGTATGATATGACCATTTGCAACATTTCATGATTTTCAAACATATGATCCATCTAATCTTTACATTCAAACATAATTTCATACTCCTCAATAAAATAACCAACCAAGTACATGAATGTAAAAAATCATCAAGCATCATCAATAAGTTCTAACATGTTAAATAATCATCATAAAAATAAAGCATCCCATAATATCAAATAGTCTAAAAAATAATCCAAAATAGGTCCAACATATAACAAGGTCTCAAAATATAAAGTATCTGAAATATAAATAAACTACTATGATGGGCTAGGTTGAGGCCTCACATGAGAATTCATAGGAATCCTAATAGATAGAGGAGCTAGTTTTGTCACAAATGATGCTTGTTTATAGGTTTTCACCATTTTTAATTTTTAATTTTTGGATATTTTTGGATATTTTGATATTTTTGATAATTTTTAAATTTTTAAATGTATTTTTTGTCCCTTGCACTGGGATTTTAGACATAGATTTTATTAAGGTGTATGTTGTTGATAGGTTCATCCAACAACTCCCCATCAAAGGTTGATGATTGATATGCCCCAGATCCAAACACTGTTGTGATCATAAAAGGACCTAGCTAATTTGCTTCAAATTTGCCTTTCTTTTCTCTGTCAACTTGATTTTTTGGATTTTCTCTTAGGACTAGGTCACCCACTTGAAATTCTTTAGGTTTCACTTTGTTTTTCTATTGATGGGACATCCTTTGTTGATACACTTTCAAATGGTCAAACATTTTCTATCTCTTTTCATTTAGCAATTCCAATTCTTGTAAGTGTAATACTCTGTAATCCTCATCTGGAATAAGATCCCTTAATGACACTATAAGAGATGGTCATTCAACCTCGAGGGGAGTATAGATTTGTTACCAAAGACTAGAGAATATGGAGTGGCTCCAATACATGTGTGATAAGCCCATAGTGTTGGATTGAGTTGAACATGCCAATCATGACCAACGTTATTGACAATCCTTTTAAATATTTTATTAGTGGTTTTATTTGATGCTTCAGCTTGACCATTTCCTTGTGGGAAATATATGGATGAAGAATTATGGGTGATGTGAAATTTCTTGCATAGTTCCTTGATATCCTTGTTTTGGTAATTGTTTACCATGATCCGTGATTATAGATGTAAGGATACCATATTGATAGATGATATAGTTAAGGATGAACATGGAGACTTGTTTGCTCATGGTGGTTATGAGTGGAATGACCTCTATCCATTTCATAAAATATTCAATTATTGTAATGATAAATATGTGGCCATCAAAAGAAGATACATGAATTTCCCCAATGAGGTCAAATCCCCACTGTTTGAATGGACATACTGTTGTAAAAGGATGAAGCTCCTAAACTGGTGCATGAATTAGATTCCATTGTATGTGGAAATTTTTACATTTTCTTGGCATATTTAAAAGAGTCTGACTCTATTGTAGCCATTAATAACCCATACATATAAGTTTCTTAACAAAAGAAAGACCACTAGAGTGTGATCCACATATACTGTTATGTACTTCTTGTAAAGAAATTTTAGATTCATCATGTTCAAGAAAATGTAAGAGAGTACTATCAAGACCTTTTCTATACAAGGTATCAACAATTAGTGTGTAACGAGATGTTTGGCAGAGGAAGTTTCTCTTTTGATTTTGGGATAAATCAGGTGGTAGGATATTTCCTTTTAGATAGGCATAGATTTTTCCATAAATTGGGGAATCTTGACACACCAAATGACATATGATTGATGATTCAAGATCATCATGAGAAGGATAAGATAAGGGATCCACTAAGAACTCAAAATGAGCTTGTGTGTTTTCCATATTGAGTAATGAAGCAAACATTGCCATAGCATTTGCAACTTTATTGCCTTACTGAGGAATTTGTTCAAATGTGATTATTATGAAATATTTTTTGAAGTCATCTTCCATCCAATTTTATGGTAACAATTTATCATCCTTGGTTTGATATCCATAATTAACTTGATTAATGATCAATTGGGAGTCTTTGACGACCTGCAACTCTGTCACTTTCCATTGTATTGCCAATTTGAGTCCCATAAGTAATGCTTTATATTATACCATATTATTAGTACAAGGGAATAATAACTTGTAATACTTTTGAATTGTGCATCCTTGTGGTGTAACAAAGAATACCCTTGCCCCTGAGCCATTTTGAGTAAATGAACCATCAAAATATAATTTCTAGGACTATGTTGATACTTGCATGATTTTGGCATCTAGAAGTTCAACACATATTGGTTGTTCTACTGATAGTGGAGCATCTACTAATTGATCTACTATAACTTGTCCCTTTATGGTTTTTCAATCTACATACTCAATGTAAAATTCACTTAGAACCATAACCTACTTTTCTAGTTTGTCTGTTAATGTTGATTTACTAAGAAAATACTTCAATGGATCTATTTTTGTGATTAGTGTGACTTTGTGGAAAAATATGTAGTGTTTCAACTTTTGGGATGCAAAGACCATTTCCAAAAATGCTCTTTTAATTGATGAATAGTTAAGCTCATATCCCACCAAAGTGTGACTCATATAATAGATAACCTTTTCTTTTCCTTCATGGTCTAGTTGTGCCAATAAGGCTCCCAAAGATTTTTCAATCACTGATATGTATAGCAAGAGTGGTTTTCCATGTATGAGTAACATCAAAGTTGGTGGGCTTATCAAATACTGTTTGATCTTGTCAAAAGATTCTTCACACATGGTATCCCAATGAAATGGCACATTCTTATGTAGTAGATGCATAAAATGATGACTTCTATCAGCCAATTGTGAGACAAATCTCCTAATAGATTGTAATTTTTCTTGTAATGATCTTAACTGACTTATGTTCCTTAGGGGTAGCATTTCCATAATTTCCTTGACTGTATCGGGAACCACTTCTATTCTTTTTGTTGAAACTATATATCCGAATAGTCTTCTAGATGTCACACCCAATGCAATTTTTTTGGGATTTAATATAACATTGCATGTTTCCAATCTAGTGAATATCTTGTCCAATATTTTTAAATGATCTTTCCTTGTTTTTGATTTTCCTATGATATCATCAACACAGTTTTCCATTATGGTATACATCATGTCAGGAATGTTTTTAGTCATTTCCCTTTGATACATAGCACTTGCATTTTTGAGACCAAAAGGCATGCCATTCCAATAATAAGTACCCCATGGGCATGTGAATGCATTTTTCTCTTGATCTTTTTGTGCAATTTTGATTTGGTTATAACTAGAAAAAGCTTTCTATTAAAGATAGCATTTAATGCCCATAAGTAAGATTTACAATAGTATAAATGTTTGGTAAAGGAAAATCATCTTTCAAATAAGCTTTGTTTAGATCTCTAAAATTAGTGCATACCCTGATAGACTTATCTAGTTTCAAAATAGGAATAATGTTTGATATCCATTCTACATAATCAATTTCTCTTATAAAACCAACATCCAATAGTTTCTTTATTTTAGCTTTTACTAAAAGTGCCACACGTGGTGTAATGCCCCGCCCAGAGATCCTTGGAAACAAGGATTCAAATCAAGCCAAGATATATATATTTTTTTACAAGTATGAATGCACAAGACAACATCATACAGGGATCACAAAGATCGCAACGGAAGACTTCAACACAATCCCGGCAACCAACGAATCTCCGAACGCCACTACCTAACTGACACACCCAAACAAAAGCCAACAACCACCACCACAAGATGAGGGCACAAGAAATGACCACTCATCAACAAAACACCAAGCTGGGGTAAAATGCAGAATCCCGAAATTTGGCTAAGCCTGAAATCCTAAAGCCCTGAAAATTGGCTAAGTCTGGATTTCTGAAGCCCTGAAATTTCCTAGAATCCATAACTTATCTCCGAGAGGTCTGAAACCTATCTCAAACAATTTGTCGCATATATTAAAATATATCTTAAATATAAGTTTCAACTTATACTTAAATGATATATTTTAAACCCTGAAGGACTACAACAGAAACCCAAAAATTGAATTTCAAAAGAAACCTCTTGAATTCAAAATGCAACAACATAGGCTTGAAGAATGCCCAAAAGGGTATCCAGATCAACTCTCAAAAAGATCAAAACACTACAAAAAGTGCCCGCTATTGGCACGCTCAAGTTTTAACCAAAAGGCGTGCGACACTTTTCACTAAGGGAGGGCGACACTTCTCCCTTACTGCGTGCGACACTTCTCAAGAAGCCGTGCGATACTAGAAAAGTATCGCGCAAAATTTCTCATAAAGCTATGCAACACTCTTCCAGTGTCATATGACACTTCTCAAGTAATGCGTGCGACACTTTATAGTATCGTACGACATTCTTTCTATGGGCATGTGATACTTTATCACTGTCGCACAATGCTGAACAAATGTCGCCCATAGAAAGTAAAAACACTTCCAGAACTCAAAAATAGGGAAAAATTGACAAAAGAACCTCCACACTGGGGAGTACCAGATCCACAAAGGCTCGAGGAATGAACACTCAAGTGCAAGAACAACACAGAAAGGAGAACATCGATCCATCTAAACTACAGCAGCAAAGATCACACTCAAATAAACATCGTAGAGAACAAAAGTAACATCGCAATGTATAGAAATACATCTCAGGAACAAAACAACCAAACTAAGTGCGCGGTTCCTCCCAACCGTCAATAGCATCATAAGACCATCGTGGATCCTAGCCATCCCCCGCGCGTAACCTTCCAAGCCACCGACAGATCGTCGGTACTATTGTAATAGGGACGTCACTACTAAAACATGCAACACTAAAAGCATAAGGAAATCTAACATGCTAGAGATAACACATAAGATAATCCTACAGTAGATAACATCACCTATCAAATGCTAAACAACAGTAAGCAACATATATACTACTAAAGCAAATCACATCATCTAATCATATGCTAAACATCATAATAAGGGAATGTGCCAAATAAAATAACATCATCTAAACATGATATACAAGCATCCCAATGAAAGCATAAATCACAAGAAAGCATACTCCAGAACCCGAAGTACCAAGTGAAGACATCTAGCAACGGTCGCACTAGGACAAAAGATCGTCTCTGTACACTGATCCCTAGCAGTGGTAAAGGTAGCTATGCCTCCCAACCATGTGGCACTCGTAGGTCCACACCCGCCGTGCTGATGGAGATAATGATCCAACCACAAACACACATAAAGCACAACATCCAAGGCTAACACTCACGCTAGACAGTATGATGGCTGGACTAAGAACCTAAGACAATGCAAGGAGTAAAGGTCCTGGTCAGACACTCAATAGGCTACTATGTAGGGGCTGACATCCTAGAGAGTCGCTTGGCATCAAAAAGCCCAAGCTTGGATCGTGTGTCCTCAAACTTAAATGGGTGCTCACACATTGTGTCCTCGAACTTAATCGGGTGCTCACACATTTTACTTATCTTAAGTTTTATTAACAATCACACATTTTATTTAGTTATCACTTGCTTAAAACTTCTTATCCTCCGTCAACCTCCGGCGCCATGAACGCCGAGCTGCGAGATAGAAGCCCCCTCCAGATGCTACCCTACCCTACCCATGCTCATCCTACAACAAGTGCCTGTGGGCATGCGTACTCCCATCCCAACCCCAATGATCATAACTTTCAAAAAATCCACGGAAGATCGGGCCTCACAAGTCACCCAATAAATGTACGCGTATGTACTCATGTGTGGCGCACCACCATCACGAAGATCATAACACAAGGATAGGAATGAGAACATAATGCAAAGAAAACACCCAACTGAAAGCAACATGGGAAGGACAGATTCTACATGAATCCCAAAGCTGATAAAACCATAGATCATTAAATCACTCAATCGACCTCAATCTGAGAGTATGGATTCCACACGAATCCCAATGATGCAACAAGACCAAACATCATGAACTCACTCAATCGGCCTTAATTTGAGAGTATGGATTCTACACGAATCTAATGTTCACAAACAAAAGCAAAGGTCTAAAAGAAACAATAACAACAAGTATAAAGTTACTCAACCGAACAGAATGTCGGGAGTACGGATGCAACAAGCATCCCAATGCAACATAAAAGTGTAGAAGTGGTCTAACTGATATCCAAACGGATCATCCAAGTCCACGACCCACATTGTGCCAAGACAACTTGCGAAAATAGGGCAGCACGCAAAACGAGGTAAAAACTCAAAAAATTTGGAAAATTTTGAAATTAAAACCCATTTGGCCTTTGGGTTCAAAAACCCCAAAAATCCAAAAATAAATAGAATCAGACACCGTATGCAAAAATGACCAGCATAACGGCGTAAAATCCCAAACCCTCATCCCAAAAAATAGGGAAATGTTCATACCCGCCCAACCGGGTAGAACTAACATATAGAAATGGAGGAGAAAACTAGTTCTTAGCCTCCAAACAAATGGCTACCAAAAATAGAAGCTGAAACGGAGCAAAAGCAATAAAACGGGAAAGCCCTACCTCACAGCCAAAAGGGGAAAACAAGAACTGAACCATAAAATAAATATCTTGCAAAAGTAGCTAAAAATTGTGGGAATCCAAGGTTTCCCCAAGCCGGATCCAACGAGCACGACCTCGCGACGATCCCACGCCCATAGCTCCCACCACGAACAAAACAGTAAATCCTCACGAAGAGGATTTTGGGTTTTACTCTCCAACTTTCCAATTTGAAAGTGAGAAGTGAGGAATTAAATTCTTCTTTGGATATTTATTCACTTTTCAGGTGAATAATCGATTAGGGCATTTAACCAGCCAACCTAGTTAACCCACGAATCGACCCAAATGAAAACAGGCTATTCCTATAAATAGGAATTCATCTATGGCAAAGCTGCCAGAAATAAAAATAAATCAATTAAAAAGCCCGAAAACCCAAAAACACAGAAATCACCTTAACAACTTTCACGACAATGTGAACCTCTAAATGCACAGACACGCTTACTAGTCTAATCACATAATACAAATGAGTTTGGATTTAATAATCACCGAAAGGTTTAAATTAAACATTTAATTAAGGATACATCGACCATACAAGGATGACATTGGTAAAATATGAACGGCTGAATCACTAACTCCATGTGCCACTGCCAGGGATATAAATCCTGCACACTAAACAACACGATCAAGTGCAATTGCATATAATAACATAGCCGAAGCAATAATGCATTAAATCACCTAATTTAACCATTTATTTAATTAGATTAAAATAATCTATTTACATCACTCACGTTCGCATAAAGCATAACAACGTAGGAATGAAGTAAATAACCATAGCATTAAATCCATCACATAACAAAATCAGAGGTATGTCTAAATACCAGATAACTAGATATCATCATAAAACACACTGTCATCTCAAAATGGCATCATCATGCAATATGATTAACTGAACAACATAGTAGTCTAATATCTATGATACTGGAATCAAAGAGTAACATTTGACCCTCAGGTCATCTCAAATGTAAAACATCACATAAGAACAGATATCTCTCAGATCAGAAATATAACAAGGTAAATGTTCGCAGCACATAACCAAATAATCCCACATGAACAAACCATTTAATTACTTACACATTAATAATGATTGATTACTCTGCATTAAAAAAAGCATTTAAAATACATAAGCAAACACAGTCATAAACATGACTAACCATTGCTACAGGAACGTAGTCCAGTGTAGCATGGTAATGGTACACAGTGCAATCTCTGCACAAATCTCAGGGTAATCACGAAACAACCTCATGATACCACATCACTCCTGGTAACCACTGGCACAAACTTCAGTGAACCAAAAAATCACATCATAATCTCAACGATCAGTCAAAAGCATAATCAAAGCAACTGATACAGAAACATAAATCCAAACACCTCAACGGTGTAGACCACTCAGGGTCACAATCATGATCCCATCACAACAAAAGATCATCAAGGTTGAATCCATTAGGACGACTTACAAAAGTCAAATGGGAGATGCACTACACGTGGATGCATCTTTCTGAGTTTTTGTTTCACTGGTTTGATTCCTAGAGATATATTTAAATGATACATTATGAGATTTGGATCTAAACCTGACATACAACCATGCAAAATTTTGAAAAAATATATAAACTCTTGTCTTTTTCTATTCTGATAAAGATGTTGCTATTTTTAGGATGCATTGAGAATCTTCTGTCTCGATATTGATGGGCATTGTTGATTCAATGAGTATTGTTGATTTATTCAATGAGTATTGTTGATTTCTCTCAATATAAATAATAAAAAAGAGTGTCAATCCTTTCATCTTTAGACACCTTAGAGAACTTTTCACCCTTAGATACATCTTTTATTTTTACTATTTTCAGATCTAATATTGCCATAGTGTGGGTTTCACCATTAGATCTATTGATTATTTTCACATTTTTATGACTAAAAGGATTGGCACTCACTAAAGTAAGCCATGTCATTGAGTTCAATAGGAAACTCTTTTTTATGATCTCCTTGTGGTATATAATCTCTTATCTCAAGATAATCTATGATTGCATCATCATTATGAAAAAGTCCAGTTTGGGAATAGGAGGTGAACCCTAGTTAATAAGCTCAAGATGTATTAATGGTAAATGGTCATTTGGTTCATATTCAAAGGTGGTAATGATTCTGATAGAAAATTTATCAAGATTATCGACAAGGTTTATTTCTGTACTCTCATTTGAAATGTAATGTTTTTGATAAATCTATCTTTCTTCACAATTGTCACAATTAGCATAATATGGGATTAAATCTAATGAATCTAATTGTGAACTTTCTCCCTCATGGTATAAGTCACTATAAGTCCAAAAAATATCATTTTGTTTTTCTTTAGTGAGGGTATTTGAATCATCTTCATTAGAATCAGTTTCTTCTTGCTTATCTTGGATTTGATTCAAAAATGCTAGGGTGACCTTCCATTTCACTTTCATTTTGGATGTTTGATGTGATCTATATCCCAATCCTGTAGTATCTCTCTGATATTTTGGATTTTTTAAGATGGGTTGTAAGATGCCTTCTCTTGGTAAGCCAAGAGGTTCACTTCCTTTGTACCCCATTTTTACTAGAATTGCATATCCTTTTCCATAATGCTCAGGATATATATGCTCATATTTGATGATATCTTGTTTCTTTTCTTTGTGCAGGAATTGTTCATCAATTTTCTCATTTTATTCATCAGTTAAGGTGCCACCACTCATAAATTTGGCAAGAATAGTAGTAGGAGGTGGTTTTGACTATTGTTTTTTTATCAATGATCTATTATATGATCTAGGAGACACAGGTAATTTTGTGATCCAAAAAGTTTTCCCCAAGGTATATTCTCCCATACTCTATTCTTTGACATCCACTTTTATATGTAAAGACTTGGAAGTAGATGCTAGATTGCTAGGGTCTTGACTGAGGGAAGTGGATATAACCTGATTGTATGGTATGATATAATTTGTTGATGACTTCAAGGCATTGCAATACTTAAAAGGATTGGGATCTCCTTTAATTGTTATCTCTTGTCCATCATGAGGGAATTTTAAACACTAATGAAATATTTAGGGTACAACTTGCGTAGAGTGAATCCAGGGATGTCCTAAGAGAACATTGTAGGCTAGTTCCATATCTAGGACTTGACAAGGTATGTATTTGACCACAAGACCAGCTTTGAAAGGTAATACAATTAATCCCTTGGATGCTCTTTCTTGTTCATCATAAGCTTTGATTGTGGTTTTACTTTTAGGATCTACTACATTTTTAGAAAATCCCAATGCAAGGACTAGTTTTAAAGTACAAATATTCAATCTAGCTCCTCCATATATAAGACTCTTTTGAGATTGTGACTTTGTACAAGGAATTCAATATGGAGTGGAGCATTATGAGGATGATGAATGGAAAGGTCATCATTTCTATAAAGGATATGAAATATGGAGTAATCAAATGCCCCACCATACCTTGGAATTGATTCTAATCTATATTGGTAGGTACTGTGGTCTCTGTTATAATTTTTTCAAAAATTTCTCTATGGGATGTGGATAACTATAAGAGCTCTAATATGGATATCTATGCTGGTGTTTTAATCAATTGGTCCAGGATGTTGTATTATTTTGATGTTTCAAAGACAGAATTTGGTACATAGACAACTTTGGTTTGAGACACAGACAATCTTGATGAAACACCTTGCAGTGTAACCTTTGCTTTATTTCTTGTGGTAGCATTAACTTTCTTGGATTCATCCTTCTCATGAAAGGTAATGACATTGGCATAGTATTGAGAAGCATCACATTTAGATAGGTTGCTATTGTATGTATACGATGTGGTATTGTAACTAGCTTGTTTTTTTGTCTTATCATTGGAGGCATTTCCTTTATCATGAACTACAAGTGGATCTTTGAATGCAATATGTGTCTCATTTTAGGTATGTCCATCAACATTAACTTCACCACTCTCCACTAGGTCTTGTATGAAATTATCTAATCTTTGACAATCATTAGTTTTATGTCCTTTGTCTCTATGGAATTCATAATAGTCATCATCATTCCACCATAATGGTTTCACCTTTGGTTCATAATCTTTTACTCCAGGAATCATGATAAGCTTTTAAGTGATTAACTTTCTCAAAGCTTATTCAAGAGATTCACCTATACGTGTGAATGTTTGTTTATTAGGTATAAGAGATCTCCTCATGAAAGATTGATTTTTTTGGACATCTTGAGCATTTTGATTTGTTTTAGGAGTAGTAGATTTTCTTCCAAGATTCAATACTAGTTGTGATGTTTTGACATTTTGATTATCTACTACTTTGTCACTTATGATGTTTTTGTTCTTGTTCCAATATTTGGATTTGTCATTGTTGCTATTGGAACTATTGTTGTTATTTTGATTTGAAGAACTAGCATTGTCTTTCATTTACAGTTTGAGTTCTCCTTTTTGGACCATAGCTTCTTCAATTTTTACACCATTTTCTATGATCTTTTTGAAGTTTAGTGGACATTGCATTTGTACAAAATAGCTCATGTCTAGTGTAAGATTTTGTATAAGAATATCCATCTTTTCATGTTCAGGAATGATTCATGGATATTTTGATAAAAGGTGACATCATCATTGTACAAAGGTCTAACATGGTCACTAGTGTTACAAACATATCAATGAACTTGTTAAAAGACTTAATACTAGGTGGTGACTTAGAAAATCATTCCATAGCTTAACCTCTCAAACTTTGTGGAAATAGTCTCATAAGGTAAGTCTCATCATGAGCTACTTCAACGTAGGTAGCACAAAATTCTTTAACATGGTCTTGTGGATATGTATTCCATTTGTATTTATCAAATTTGGGAACCTCAAAATGAGGAGGAAACAAAATAATGATCAAACTTTTGTCAAAAGGGCATGTACATATGTCTTCTAAGGTGTACCACTTGGATGAATATCTAATTTGAATTTCTTGGATTTGTTGTTGAAGCATTTGGATTTATTGTACCAAAGGGTCTAATGATAATGTATGTCCATGCAGGGCATTTCCTTGAACATTGATTCCTTGAGGGTTTAAACTTTGAAAGTTCATACTAGGAATGTTATGCCCTTGTTGATGCAATCCTTGGAATGTTGAGTTAAATTATTGAAAAGGATTTTCTTGACTATAACCTTGCAAAGAAACCTGTTGAGGATAACCTTCTTGTGTTATGCCTTGTGGGGTCATCCCTAGTTGATAAGATCCTTGATATGTCTTGTTTGATTGTTGCATAGGACCTTGTAATGTTATCATAGGAAGACTAGGACCTTGTTGGGTATAACCTTGTTGAGGAGGTCCTTGTAATGTTACTATAGGTGTGCTAGGACCTTGTTGGGTTACACCTTTTTGAGAAGACCCTTGTAGTGTTACCATAGGTAGATTAGGATCCTATTGGGTTACACCTTTTTGAGGAGTACTTTGTTGGGTATAACCTTGTTGAGGAGGTCCTTGTAATGTTACATAGGTGGACTAGGACATTGTTGGGTTACACCTTGTTGAGGAGATCCTTGTGCTATTACCATAGGTGGACTAGGATCTTGTTGGGTTACACCTAGTTGAGGAGTACTTTGTTGGGTATAACCTTGTAATGGTAAATCTTGTTGAGGGCTATTTTGTTGGATTAACCCTTGTGATGTTGCACCTAATAAAGGACTTTGAGAAGAGGAACTTTCTTGAACAAGTCCTTGGGAAGGCACAATATTTTGTTGCAAAAGATCACTTGATGGAAAAGAACCTTGTTGAAAAAGATATTGTGGGCTTAATCCTTGTTGAGGAAGTTCTTGATCACTAGACATGTCCTTAAGTTGATTGAGATCAAAATTAGTAGGAAGCTTGAGACCTTGTTTTGCAAGTACCATGAAATATCACTCTTTATCTAGGTTTAACATCATTTCCATTATTTTATGAAACCTAGGGTCTTTCATGGCTTTCTTAATCTCTACTTCGGTTGGTTCATTATCCATTGATTGTCTAGAGGACCTAAAAATTTTGGTGGGCCAAGGATTCTCATAGGTATTTGTTTCTTTCGTGTTGGTTTGTTGTTGTTGGGCTTTCAGTTTTTGAGCTCTTGTTTGAATTACCATATAATGGAAAAAGAGGAAATTTTTGGTTGAAGATTTCATTCAAATATTAAAAATTTAGATGTAGACAATGATAATATAAGTTTATAGGAGATAGAAACTCACTATGATGTAGACAAAGTGGTCTCAAAATATCAAATCTAGGTAAGTTTCTAGATGAAGGATGATAAATCTATTGGAATTCTTTAAGAATAACTGGGGGGGGGGGGGGGGGGGGGTGAATCATTTATTCAAGGTCTAGATGTACAAATAAAACTTTTCACAATTTAGTAAACCAATATAACATTCTTAACCATGCTTGCATTCATTGTGTGTTAACCAAAACTGATATGTTACTGTAACATTATCATGCAGAAGTATAAAGCATAAAACATAACACCTCCATCAGTACACTTGACACAATGATTTAACATGGAAACCCAATTTGGAAAAAACCACTAGTCACATGCTACTCCTTTTTCACTCTTTTGAAGTGATCCCCTATTAAAGGCCAACCCTGTTAAAGGTTACAACACACACTATTAAATGTGACCTAGTTAAGGGATTTCATTCACCCTGTTAAAAGTGAGCCTTGTTAGAGGACTTGAGGCCATTCACTTGGAATGCCACCTTGTTAAAGGATTTTCTAATGACTGTTAAGTCAACCTTTCTCCAAAGGATTTATCCTAATCTAATACAATTGTTAGAAAGTAACAGTAGAGCTTTGATTTGATACAACTTACGACCTTACTTATAGATAATAGATCACTATTTAGTCCTCAACTCTGCTTGGCTTCTAATCTTTGTAGCTCTAATAGCTTGTTCACCCTTCAAGCATTCATCCTCATTAAGCCTTCTTGCTTAGTTTGCCATTGCAAACTTCTTCTCTTGGGTCACTTGATGATGTAAACCCTCATCTTTCTCCTTGTCAGATTTTTGCATCCAAAACTCTCCAACCTTTTTGCTTCATGACTAGACATCCCTACATATAGGAAATTAGAACTCTTTTCTTGCTCATTATCCATCTCAAAAATTAGGGTTTTCAATAGATTAGGTAGGATACAATGTATCTACCCCATATCCTGTCTTCTCTAGAAAATTCTCCTAGAATCCATTTGAATTCGCCTCCAAAATGGTTTACATAAGATTTCATGCCTCCAACTCATCAATTTTATCTTTCTCCTAATTCACAAGTTCCAAGAAAACAAACTTGTCAGCTTTTATTTGGTGAATCTTTGATCTTTTTCATAATGCAACAAATCAACATTATTAATTTATTGATGCTTGGCACATACTATGTTACTTGACATCTATTGTAAAATCACTCAACATCAACTAGATTTTATTGGTGCTTAGCATCAATTGAAAATCACTTAGCTTCAACTATCTTGCTCAGCACCTATTACCTTACTTGACATCTACTAGAAATTGCTTTCACTCGGCTCCAACTGACTCCAACTAACTTTTTGCTTGGCTTACACTAACTTTGCTTGGCACCTTCTATCAACTTGGTCAAGCTTAGCAAATAAACTTTGTCCAACCTTTTTCTTCTGAACTTTCTAAGTGTAGCCAATCATTTGGCAACCTCAAGTAGATCATCAATACATTATGTTATCACTGTCTTAACTGATTCTTACACTTCAATACATAATCATAACTCAACCTTTCCTCTAGGTACTTTTGTTACATCTTGTTGATCAAATCTCTCTCATCAATCAACTATGTGATAGTTCTTGAAACATATAAGCAATTGTCTTACCAACATGTAGTAGGTTTGACATCAGTGATAAAACAATGATTGAAAATACTTCTTCAACAGTTCTCTTACTCAAATGATCTTTTCAATCATATATCAACAATCTCCCTCTTTGGCATTAATGGCAAACCAAACTGATCAACCAGTTAAACAAATGATGAACACCTTGTTCTATCAAACTAACTAGGTTAGAATAGTAAGGCAATACCAAAAAGAAAGCTTGTGAAGAAAACTTCTCCCTCTATCAGCAACTCCTTCTTAGGTTACAAAATATCCTTCTTGTCAGATTCTCTTCTATCATGGATCAATAGAATATCTGAATATCTCCCTCTTTTGTACTTGTACTTTCTCCCTTGATTTTTTGCTTTGATCATTTGATCATCTCCCTCTTGATCAGTTTACTATACTTTCTCCCTCTTTGACAATAATGCCAAAGACAAATACTCAACACTTGGCATCTTTGCTATATGCAAACATAGGCTTTTGTAGGCTCTTCAATTTTCTCCCTCTGTCACCTTGCTTGTGATTGATTTGAAATCCCAACTCTGTGATTACTTTAGACAATTTCCTAAAGTAAGATCCACTACATCAATTTGTATGAAATGAATGTCAACTTGTTTGATGTAGAATAATCCCTTTGTCTTTTACATAGCCTTTGATAGGGGTATCACCCCTAATTTATCTCTCAAATACTCATAAGCATCCTTAGGTAATGCTTTGGTGAAGATATCAACAATTTGCTCCTTTGTGTTAATATATTCCATCTTCACCTCTTTGTCTTGAACCAACTCCCTTACATAATGATACTTTATTGCAATGTGCTTTGTCTTTGTATGCATTATAGGATTCTTTGATATATTTATAGCACTTGTATTATCACAATAGAGTGTCACTGGTTCAGTGATCTCTTCCTTCATTCCCTTTAGTAGTTGTTTGATCCATACAATGTTTGTGCTATTGATAGCAGCAACAACATAATCTGCTTCAGCAGTAGATTGGGAAGTACAACTCTGCTTGTTGCTTGTCCATGTAACAAGTCTTCTACCTAAGAAAAATTCTCCTCCATTGGTGCTCTTTTTGTCATCAATATTTTCAGCCCAATCAACATCAATGTAGGATTTTAGTTCAAACTTTTCATTCTTCTTATAGTATAAACCATACTCTTCTATTCCTTTCAAGTATCTCACTATTATTTTCATAGCCATCAAATGATTCTCTCTAGAACTAGTAGAGAATCTAGCAAGTATTCCCATAGCTAATGTAATATCAGGTCTACTATTTACTACATATTACAATTTTCCAATCATGGATCTGTATAATGTTGGATTGACCTCAGTTGAATCATCATTCTTTGATAGCTTGAGTGTTGTTACCATAGGTGTACTTATTGGTTTTGAATCCTCAAGTCCAAATGTCTTAAATATCTCCTTGACATATTTTGATTGAGTGATATATACACCATACTTTCATTTGATAAACTTGTAATTCCACAAAGAATTTGATCTCACCAAACATTGACATTTCAAACTCCTACTTCAAATGATTTACAAAATCTTTACACAAAGCACTTTGTCCTCCACATATGATGTCATTAACAAATATTTCAGATAACAATATACCTTTTTCTTTGTCTATCTTCATGTATAAATTACTGTTATCATCTGTTCTTTCAAATCTAATCTTAACAAGATAAGTATGAAGTCTCTCATACCATGCTCTTAGTGCTTGTTTCAATCCATAGAGGGTTTTGTGCAGTTTACATACCATATTCTTATTGTTTTTATCCACAATTTTTTTTGGCTATTCTATGTAGACTTCTTCTTCTAATATACCATTCAGAAATGTAGACTTAACATCCATTTGATAAACTATAAAATCTTTGTATGCAACATAAGCAAGCATAATTCTTACTCCTTCTATTCTTGCAACAGGAGCAAATGTTTCAGTATAGTCAATTCCTTCTTCTTGTGCATATCCTTTGCAGACTAGTCTTGCTTTATTTCTTGTCACTTCACCATTCTCATCTAGCTTATTCTTGAATACCCATTTTGTGCCAACCACATTGTTGTCTTCTGGTCTAGGAACTAGGCTCCAAGTCTTGTTCTTTTCTATCTATTGAATTTCCTCTTCCATAGCCTTGTACCAATCATCATTTTCCAATGCATCTCTCACTATCTTGGGTTCCTTCATGTTTAACAAACATGATTCACTTCTCAACCTATTTATTTTCATTAGCCTTGCATCTTTGTCTCCAATGATTTGATCTACAAGATGGTATCTTTTGACATATTTGGATAGTCTTGGCTCAGTTCTTGTGGCTGCATTCTATCTATCAGCTTTAGTATCACTATGTGAAACTCTGTTAGGTGTTTTAGAATCTCTTTCATGTGTTCTAATCTCAGAGTCAGATTGTACATTCCCCTCATTCTACAACTCGACATCTGAATGCAACTCGACATTCACAAGATGTGACTCAACAGTTGTTGAAACTTGCTATTAGTTTGCTATATGATTTGTAGCATCTTCTTTAGTAGGAATTCCTTCATAATAGTATGCAAATGTCTTCTAATCTTCTAGTTCTTTTGTGGTTTCAGCCTCATGTGCTTCTATAAACTCATCAAAATTCACATTTGCACTTTCCACAATTTTGTTAGTGTTAGTAATTAAACACTTATAAGCTTTACTTCTTGTGGAGTAACCAAGGAATATACCTTCTTTTCTCTTTGCATCAAACTTTCCACTCTTAACATCTTTAAGAATATAGCATTTGCTTCCAAATACCTTAAAATATTTCATATTAGGTGGATGACCATACCATAGTTCAAAAGGTGTTGAGTGAGTACCTTTCTTTACTTGTACATGGTTCAAGGTGTATACTGTAGTACTTACAACTTCTCTCTAGTATTTTAGAGAAACATTTTTTTCCATCATGAGTGTTCTAGCACAATCTATTATTGACCTATTTCTTCTTTCAAAAATTCCATTTTGTGGAAGGATCCTAGGTGCTAATGTCTGTCTTTTGATTCTTCTATCATTGCAGATTATCTCAAACTCATGTGAAGTGAATTCATCTCCTCTGTATGATCTCAAACATTTCAAGCTCTTACCTATTTTTTTCTCAACTCTTGCCAAATACCATTTAAACATTTGAAAAACATTTAATTTTTGTTTTAGAAACATAACTATCTTCATCCTAGAGTAATCATCAACAAGTAGCATTATATATCTGTCTCCTTTGTAGCCTTACACTTCAGTAGGTCCACACAAGTCAGTATGAACAATTTCAAGTATTTTGTTAGAGGTATAAGCTTTACTTTGTCATCTTGCCTAGCTGACATTGTTTGCACATTATATTTCTTTGCTTCTTCAATTTAGGCAAACCTCTACCTCTTTTAATGTTGTTGATACTAATTAGATTATCAAAGTTAACATTACATAATCTCTTGTGCCAAAGCCATACATCATTAGATTTTGCAATAGGACAACTAGTATCTTCTATATCCAAATAAAATAAATTACTCTTAGTTTGATCACCTTTTCCAATCAAGTTTCCATTTGTATCATATATCTTGACTGATTTGTTTTCAAACTCAACTTTGCACCCCAAATTATTCAATTGTGACACACTTAACAGGTTATAATTCAATCCTTCAACATAATAAGCATTATCACATGAAATCTTGTCTATGAGTTTGATGGACCCTTTTCCTTTTATCAAACATGGTGCATCATTACTAAATCTTACACTATTTCCATCATAATAGGTAAAGGTAATGAACTTACTTTTATCTCCAGTCATGTGATGTGAGCATCCACTATCAATGATCCATTTGTCATTCTTGTTCACACAAGTCATAAGTGCAGTAGCCTCATCTTCATCTGATTCATCCTTAATTGCAACATATACCACTTCATCATCATTCTCATCAAAGTTATGTTCCTCATAAATGTAGCATGACTTCATGCCTTTGTCTCTATAGTCTCTTCCATCATCTTCTCTTCTATTTTTATGCTTGTTTCCTTCTCTAAAGTTCTCCTTTTGTGTAAATCTTGCTGCAATATGACCAATTTCATTGCAATTAAAACAAATGATAGGCAACTTACCTTTGAATTTACCTTTTCCTTTGTGGAATGTTCTGGCTAGGAATGCTTCCAACTGTTCAATGTCTTCCTCACCTACACTACTATCACTAAATGCATACTTTATCTTTTTTTTCTTCTTCTTTGGCTTTACCTCCTTAAAATCCTTCAATAACAATTTTTCTTTGAAAGTTGATTCAATACTTTCTGGTCTGTAGTTGTCAAAATTAGATACTCTAATGGCATACATAGGAAACAATGTTCTCAAGACTTTACTTAGCACAATATCATCATCTATTTTACTAGTAACAACCTTTTATTGCACTAACAACTTCTTTTATTCTAGCAACATATTAAGCAATGTTCTCACCTTCTTCCATTGTCATGTCATCAGACTTACCTCTAAGGCTCTTTGACTTGGCTCTTTGAACATTTTTGTCTCCCCCATAGATGGTGTCTAGGGTATCCCACATCTACTTTACACTTTTAAGGTCTTTGATATCATCAAAATCAACATAGCTTAGAGCAGAGGCAATCTCCAACATCACCTGATTGTGTTCTTTCTTTTTCTTCAAATCTTCAATAGTTAGGGCTCCTGCTATATCAACATGTTCTACTAAAATGAAAGATTGTGCATAATCTCCAAGTCCTCTAGGTGTAGCTTCATTAAACTTTGCCATGCAGAAAAGTTATCTTTGTTTAGCTTGGGTGCCTCTCTTTTTGACATCTTGATCTTTATGCTTTTAGTACCTTAAAACTAATCTTCTTGAGCAATTGTGCACTGGTACCAATCGTTGGAATTCTTTTAGAATAATTGGGCGGGGGGGTGGGTTGAATTAGTTATTCAAGGTCTAGATGTACAAATAAAACTTTTCACAATTTAGTGAACCCATATAACATTCTTAACCATGCATGCATTCATTGTGTGTTAACCAAAATTGATATGTTACTGTAACATTAATATGTACAAGTATAAAGCATAAAACATAACACCTCCATTAGTACACTTGACACAATAATTTAATATGAAAACCCAATTTGGGAAAAACCACCAGTAACATGCTACTCCTTTTTCACTCTTTTGAAGTGATGCCCTATTAAAGTCCAACCTTGTTAAAGGCTACAACGTACACTATTTTTGAAATATAAAGAGACCAAAACAAGGGGTCAACCCTTACAAAAAGAATTCTAGTAACCAACACACTACCAGAAAAAACCTACAAAAGTAACAAGAGGCAACACAACCACACCAAAAAACTCTATCAAGAAGTAAGAAAGTCTAGCAAATGTCTGTAACAATCCAACCAACTAATGTTCAAGATAAACACAATAGGTAAAAGTAAGCCAACCCAACCCATACAACACACAACCATTACTAGAACAAATAAACTACAGTACTAAACAAACTATAAAGTTCTAAATAAAAAACTGTTGGCTCAAATAGGCCAACCCAAGTCTTAATAATAGCTTTAAACCAGCAAACTCGGTAGCAGTAGAAAACAAAATAGACTAGGATCATTAAATCCCTCATAAACAATCAAATTATTTTTCATTTTTTTCTTTTTTTTCCCCGGCTAGAAGAACCTGAGCCTAGTCATCAACAAGAAACTTATAGAGGAGCTTATTATCTTCCATGTGCATCCCTGATTCATCCTTCTCTTATGCCAGCAATTGGAGGGTGGTAGCAGCTGCATGAGTGACCTTTAGTGCAAATTTAGAGAAAGTGTAGAATCCCTCCTCCAAGGTTTTGACTCTTATTTCCAGATGTGCAATCTTTTCATTTCATTCCTCCTCTTTTTCCTTACTTTTTTTAATCAACCTTTCTAGTTCCCTCATTAGTCTTTGTCAATTGATTTTCATCCTGCAAAACTTGAGTGTTAGTAAAAACATTACATTTTTCCTTTACTAGAGAGGAAATTGTGATGGGGGAAGTGTCCACTTTGTTATTGTCTTTATAGAAAGTAATGTGCTGGAGGGTGAAGCTAGCTGACACATGAGTCTCAATGGTAATTTCTTCACCAACCGACACTTTGGTATTACTAGGAGACACCTGGATATTATTGACCGAGTTTTCGCTTTTTTTTTTTCCCCCTTCCTCTTTTTCTCTCTCGGAGTTAGAGAAATTCTTCTCCTCTAGCTCCCTTTCCTTGCTCTCAAAACTCTCCTCTTGCTCCTCTTCCACCTTATATCTTTTGGATTTTTGCTAATACTTAGCTTGAGTTTTAGCAAGCCTTCCCAACCTTCTCCTACCATTTCCTCCTCCCTCCTCTTTCAAATCCTCAATTTCTACCTCCACTGGTTTTTCAACCTTAATTTTTTTACAACCCTTTTTTTCAATAGACGACTCTAGTTTTTTCTTTTTCTTATCATCTCCGCTAGGGGAGGGGTGCAGGGTGTAGATTTTGGTACATATGCTGGTACTTGGGGGAAATTCTGGCGATGGCATTGGTTGTCAACCACTATAACCCTAGGGGGACAAAGGGAAAGATGAAACTGATATAGTCTAAAGATCAGGCCTTGGTGGATAATGGTAAAATTTTGACCCTTACTCTTTTTTACCCTAATATCATTAACCATATCCTCCAGAGAATGTAAAAGGAAAAATAGAATAGAAATGAAATCCCTTTTTCTAAAATGATTGAGCAGTGGAAAGTGATAGTAGTAAACTCTAAACCTACCTTCAAGCATAAGGCATTTCATAATCACCAAGTAGACATCATCCCACGGAGCCAGTAGCTTATCCCTCTTGAATCCTCCCCTATAATGCACTGGTTCTTCATCTTCCTCAAAAAAAATGATCATACTGGCCTCGTCTGCCATTTTTGTGACCTGCCTCCATTTTTTCCCCTTCATGGATAGCCCAGTGGCCATTGTTATTACTTCCTTGTTTACTCGGAATATAATTCCATTTATAGTGACCTTGCGCTTATTCCACCCATTCACAAATTGGAGTGCACAATTTTTTTCATATCCCACCATCGCCTGCATATAGGGAAGAAATCCCCCCTCATTTTATAGAAACCAGGTTGCCATTCTATCTTCAAAATTTTCAATCTTCAATGGTTCTAGTCTATTCAAATCTCCACCCATCTCTTCCTCACTAATTTCCAACCCTCCAACCTTAGTAATTCACATTTGAACTTCCATTCCATCAGGCTTCTTGTAAATATTAATCACCAATATCACAACAATTATACAAATAACACAAATAGGGGTTTTAATTGTCTCCCAAACTAGTTTTTGGGATGCTTTGAGATCCCAGTCAAAATTATGATGGGATTCGCATGTACTTAGCATTATTATTCTCACATTCCTAAATTTATTGACAGCCTTGGTACTAAATTTTTTTGTACTTTTGAAAAGGAAGCGATTCAAATTTCTCTTTGTGTTACCATAATGGCAAAATAATTGCCACCTCAAATCACCTCCATTTATATCCAATCAGTATGGTGTTGTCTTATCAGCTTTCCCTTAAACTTTTTATTAAATTTAACACATTTTGTCTTCCTAGGTATAATGTTGTCAAAATTGGCACTGACCTTTATTTGCCTAATCATACTTAAATTTTGCTCCCCTCCTTTTCCTTTCCGATCAAGGCCTTGATTTCCTCCTTTAGACTTTCTAAGTTTCTCCAACATGTCAATTCCCTTAATTCAAATCCCATGGCAACAGCAACATCTGCCACCATATTTGTTTCTCTATAAATATGTTGCAACTAGACTTTCTCCATTCCGTATATGATATGTCTTATATCTAACATTTAGGATATTCCAGCTTGGTTTGGAAACTCCCTTCACAAAATCAAGGATTAATTTGGAGTCACCTTCTATTTTTATTTCCTTTATCTGCATTTCTCTTATCAATTGCAAGCCCCAAAGCAAAGCCATTGTTTTAGCCATATTATTACTTCCTCCTCCAATATTCCTAGAATAGACTAGCAAAACATCGCCATTTCCATCCCTCAACACTCCACCCGTTGCTCCTGTACCCCCTTTTGTAGCACCATCAAAATTTAGCTTAAGCTATGTTAAGGTTAGTGGTTTCCATCTTGTTTTCTATCTCTTTAAAACCTTGGAGTTGTCAAAATGGTTGAAACCCTCTTGGATACCCCATCTTTCTACTATTTGTCTTTCTTTTCCACTTGGTTCTTCCTTTGGTAGCTTGCATTTAGCAATCATTATATTTTCCTTCAACAATTATTGCATAATTCCCATGACAACCTCCTCTAGTTTTTCCTCCTCCCAAAAGATTCTATTGTTTCTTTCTTTCAAGATATGCCAGCAAATATATTGTGGAACACTTTTCCATAGGAGTATTAGTTTAGGGAAATAGAAGAGACTATCCCAGTTTTCCACAAATTGACTTAAGTTATCCTTCAACACCCAACATAATCCCAATTTCTCCTAAACAAACTCCCAAATCTTTAAAATATATGGACATTTTAAAAATAGGTGGGAGATATTCTCCTCTTCTTCTTTGCAAATATAACATCTATTTGGTACAAAAAAAACCCCTTTTTTTCAAATTGTCTAATGTTAGAATTTTGTCATGTTGAACAGTCCACCAAATTTTATTTTTTTTGGGAAGGAGATTACTTATCCAAACTTTACACCATATTAGGGAGTACAATTCTTTACTCCATAGATGTTTGTAAGCCGATCTGACAATAAAATTGCCACTAGGAGTTAAGTCGCATACCACTTTATCCTCATGAATTAGAATTGAAATTCTTTGTGCTTCCATCAATTCTTCCAGTTCTTTAAGAAGTTGAATATCCTCTTAGGAATACATATCATTTTGCAATTTCTTCCACCTTCTTCCCCGGTCAAGATATAATCCACCACTCTCTGTCCCATTTCCTCCTTTAATTTCTCCATTAGTCTTCTAAATTTACTATAAACTAGCGATTTCCCTCCCATCCAGTTATCCTCCTAGAACTTGATGTTATGCCCATTTCCCAAAATCCATCTTACTGCTTCCCTTAGTAGTCTTTTGATCCTAATAATATTCATCCAAATTTTGGAACCTCTCGGGAGATCATTATTAAAAAGATTATGGGTGAATAGGGAGTTTGAGAGATATGTATCTTTCATGATATTGCTCCAATCAGTATTTTCTTCTCCGAATCTCCATCCAACTTTCGCAAGGAGAGCCTTATTCAAGTCTTGAAGTCTTCTAACTCCCAATCCCCCCCTCCTTTGCAATACACATTGTTAAATTAGACCCGGTTAAGGGATTTCATTCACCTTGTTAAAAGTGAGCCTTGTTAGAGGACTTTAGGCCATTCACTTGGAATGCCACCCTATTAAAAGATTTTCTAATTACTATTAAGTCAACCTTTCTCCAAAGGATCTACCCTAATCTAATACAATTGTTAGAAAGTAACAGTAGAGCTTTGATTTGATACAACTTACAACCTTACTTGTAGATTATAGATCACTATTTAGTCCTCAACTTTGCTTGGCTTCCAATCTTTGTAGCTCTAACAGCTTGTTCACCCTTCAAGCATTCATCCTCATTATGCCTTCTTGCTTAGTTTGCCATTACAGACTTCTTCTCTTGGGTCACTTGATGAAGCAAACCCTCATCTTTCTCCTTGTCATATTTTTGCATCCAAAACTCTCCAACCTTTTTTCTTCATGACCAGACATCCCTACATATAGGAAATTAGAACTCTTTTCCCCCTCATTATCCATCTCAAAAATTAGGGTTTTTGATGGATTAGGTAGGATACAATGTATCTACCCCATATCTTATCTTCTCTAGAAGCTTCTCCTAGAATCTATTTGAATTCGCCTCCAAAATGGTTTACATAAGGTTCTGTGCCTCCAACTCATCAATCTTATCTTCCTCTTGATTCAAAAGTTCCAAGAAAACAAACTTGTCATCTTTTATTTGGATAATCTTTGACCTTTTTCATAATGCAGTAGCTTGGCATTATCAATTTACTAATGCTCGGCACATACTATGTTACTTGGCATCTATTGTAAAATCACTCAACATCAACTGGATTTTATTGGTGCTCGGCATCAAGTGAAAATCACTCAGCTTCAACTATCTTGCTTGACAGCTATTAACTTGCTCAACATCCACTAGAAATTCTTTCACTCAAATCCAACTGACTTTTTGTTCAACTTGCACTAACTTTGCTTGGCACCTTTTATCAACTTGGTGAAGGTTAGAAAATGAACTTTTTTTAACAATACATTATGTTATCATTTTCTTAATTGATTCTTACACTTAAATACATAATCATAACTCAACCTTTCCTTTAGGTACTTTTGTTACATCTTGTTGATCAAATCCCCCTCATCAATCAAGTGATAGTGCTTGAAACATATAAGCAATTGTCTTACCAACATGTAGCAAGTTTGACATCAGTAAAAAAACAATGATTGAAAACACTTCTTCAAAAATTGTCTTACTCAAGTGATCTGTTCAATCATATATCAACAATATCTTGATAAGGAAATTCACTACGATAAAATTTGTTCAACACTGGAAATTTAGGGATGCAAATTTTTTGGGCTGGTAGACTAGAAGTGTAAAAATGTGGCTCAAACTATTTTTTGTTATTTGAAAGCTATAATTTTTTTTATCAAACTAGAAGGACAACTCAAATGGGTACTCTAGAATGCTCTCCATTTTTATTTTTTTGGTTGCTTTTTTGATTTTCTAGTTTTTTGGTTATTTTTTTGATTTTCTGGTTTTTTGGTTGTTTTTCTGATTTTCTATTTTTTTGGTTGTTTTTCTAATTTTTGGCAAGAAAGATATGCAAACATGTAAAATAGGATGAATTCCTATTTTTTTTTCTAAAATTCAATGCATAAACACACCACAATCCTAGGTTGGTTAGGATGATATTTGTTGAATTCTTCTTGGACTAGGTCTAGTTGTGCTAACTCAAAGTGGATAGAATGGTAGCTTGGAGGCACAAGCTCCCCCTTGTAGTGCACTCACTTCTTGGGAACACTGAGCTATGAATTTAAAGGGTGATGAAATCCCAAGGAACCACTACTCCACAACAAAGCCACGAGAGGTGTGGGATGTCTTTAGGAACCCTTAGCACCAAAATATAGAAGGCTTTTGGTAATCTCTAACACAATATTTAGTAAGTGAATCTATTTGGTAGGTTATGTATTCGACATCTTATACCCGATAAGGGGATCCCTCAGTCTACGAAGGTTATGCTCCATAGATTTTAATGTTCCATATGGGTACTAAGGGAAAATTGCATCCCAACATAACAATATTAAAACCACTCCATGAAACTTTTATCCCAATGGATTTTTGTTTATAGTGGGTCAAAAGAGCTTGGCATTAGCTCATTACCACTTGGGTCATTCCCTCTCACCGATTATGTTATAGCCATTCTTGAGAGGCAGGTCCTCTAGAGATTAGTACAAATTTTCTCTTGCACCCAAGATCCATGAATGGCAAAAGGAGAGAATACTTCTTTGTACTAAAATTGGGTAAACATAGAATGTGGCTAGCCCACAAGACACAATTGACATGATGATCTAATTTAAAGAAGATACACAAAAATGAAAAGCATCTTGTATTTTAAGCCCAAATGAAGTTTATGGTTTTCATTTAACAACCCCTTATAGCAACCTGCAAACAAAAGGTCAATCAAACATATTTTTGAGGGGACATCGACATGTCCTACAAAACAAACCTAGAAAACTACAAGAATAAACAACAACTAGTTAAAATGTTAGAAATCTTAAAAAATCTTAGGAAAAACTTTCCTAAAATTGAAACATACTAAAAATGGAAATTTTCTCGAAATGAAAACCTATTAAAAATGGAAACTTTCCTGAGATAGAAACCTACTACAAATGGAAACTTACCAAAAATGGAAAACTTCTAAAAATGGAAGCTTTTACAAAATGGAAACTTGCTAAAAATGGACACTTTCTGAAAATGCAAACCTTCTACAAACAAAAACTTTCTAAAATTGAAAACCTTCTAAAAATAGAAAATTTCCAAAATGGAAACCTACTAAAAATGAAAACTTTCTCAAAACAGAAACTTGTTAAAAACAAAAACTTTCCAAAAATAAAAACCTACTAAAAATGGAAACTTTCTCAAAACAAAAACCTTCTAAAAATAGAAACTTTCCAAAAAATAGAAACTTGCTAAAAATGGGAACTTTTAAAAAATGGAAACCAAATGATATCAATGATGTGGTATTAGATTTAATGTTCATAGTTCACTCTCAAACTATGAGGAGAGCCATTTGACATGTTATTGGTGAAGAAATTTTACTTCCTACAGCACCTCAGTTCTTTTACCCATCGCATCTTGTATCCATTTTTTTGTCAAATGCAATGGATCTTATGCAATCTCCTCTGCTTCTTCAAATGTTGGCTCAAAAGGTAATTTGGGGCACTTTCATTGTTGATAATAAATTATCTATTGCTATGCAACAGTTTGATCTATGGAATGGTTTGGTTTTGGTGGGGGTTTGTTTTCTCATTCTCAGTTATTGGTCAAGCATGAATGTTATGTCTTGTTTGAAGCCATTAAGAAGTCAATTGAAAATCAAAGTTCCATTCATATGAAAAATGTTTTGCAAGCTGCTTCTTGGGTTCTAGGTTTTCAATTTGAAGAACAAATTAAGAAGGTGGGATATGCTCTCACAGATTTGGAAAGAGTTTCAAATTTGATTACTCCATAGGGGCCGAATTTGGGTAGTGTCAATTTGTATCTTGATGAAAGAAATGCTTGGAATTCAGTTTTTGAATCAATTCCCACTTCTCAAATGGCTCCTCGTGTTGATTCGGGTTGGTCTCTTAATTTACCTGAGGTGGTGTGCTCTGGCTAGGGACCTATTACTGATTATAGTGGGGGATGGAACGATTCATTTATTAATCAAGGTGGTCAGCAAGGTGCTTCAACATTTGATAGTAGTGCTACTTGGGAAGGGTTACCTGATATTGATAGTAAGTTTCTTCATGGATATGATGGTATGGAAGAATGAAATTAGGAGTATCATCTTGAATGATTTTTTTTTGCTAGTTTAAAATGTTATCATCAACTTGACACATCTTGATTATCAAGCTTTGATAGAAATTTTAGACGTGTTGATAATCAATTTTTGATAACTGATGGATTATTTATGGGTGGTAGTTAATACACCTTTTTGTAATTATGCTCATTTTTTCACTATTGTGTAAACACTATGTATATATAAGGGATGATGTTGGGTTTTCTTCTCTGATTCTTTCCTAGTTGACCTCTTGAATCAAATTAATAAAATATTATGGTGGCTTGCCACTTTTTGCCTTTAAAATAAAAATAAAAAGGGAAACTTGCTAAAAAGGGAAAAATAAATATTGGTTAAAATGGGGCAGGGCCCTATGCTGGGCGCTAATGTATGCAAATTTATGTGTTAATGCTTGAATATCAAATCTTAGCTAATAAACACACACACAATGATGGATTGAAAATTAAAAATGAAATATTTACCTTTCCTTACCATATGAAACATGCCTCCATTGTCCTCCTAATCTTGAGTCTTCTTGATTTGTGAGCCCTCAGATTTTGATCAGCTCCCTTCGACAAGATTGCTTCAAAATATTGGAGATTTATGAACTTCAATACAAGATCAAATGGAATGATCCTAAAATAAATAAATGATGAAGATGGATGATGATGCAAATGAATTATGAAAATGGATGATAGATTGCTTGAGAATGATTCTAATGCTAGTTTGAAATGCTAAGATTGAGTATGAATCTAGATGTCAAAATGAGGAGACAAAGGTTCCTTTTATAGACTTTGGATAGAGCCTAGCCTAGGTGGCAACATCTGATAGTGGAGAGATAATTAAGGAGACAGGGACATATGAGATTGACTTGATTAAAGAGATGGAGGAAATCAAGGATTTAGTTGAGTTATGAGAAGAAAATTAGGCAAAAGAAAGACACTTGGCAGTCATTTCATCAAGACCTTTTTAGAGGACTCAAGCTTTAGAGAAAACTCCAAGGATAAGTGTCTCATGAGCCTTTGTTGACTACAAGAGGTGGATTGACTGACTCCAAGTTATAGAGGAATAGGAAGATAACTTATTCTCCCAGAGACATGTGTCTTAGAGGTTGAGTTAATCAAGGCCACATCTCCTCTTTTAATCCCATAAAATAGGAAACATGGGCGAGGATAAATGGGATTTTTAATAATTAATTAAAATTAGTTATTGGTGCAACTATGAGGTGGCACATGACTTGGACTACTTAAGCGGACTGAAAGACTTAGTCATTTGGGTGAGTAGATAATTAAGTAATTTAAATAAATTACTTAATATAATCATTTGAGAGACTTAGGATAATGTGATTGAATTAGGTGAATTAATTTAATAAATTAAATCATTTATTAATACTAATTGACAAATAATATTAATTAAATATTGAAATATTTAATAAATTATTATCAAGTGAATTAACTTAATAAATTGGATAATTTATTAAAGCTAATAGAGGATAAAGTATTAATTAAATATATAATATTTAATTAATTGAGGAAAAAGTGAATTAACTTAATAAATTGAATAATTTATTGAAGTTAATAGTATAGGTTTTATCAATTACATATTAAAATATTTAATTAATTGACTTGACGATTTTTAAGTGTATACAGTAAGATAAAGCATTAGTAACAATCAAAAATAGAAAAGGTGCCAAGGGACATCCCTATCTAATGGATCTACTAAGAAGGATAGGTTTAGATAAATCTCCATTAACTTCAATAACAGTTGAGGAATCCTTGAAAAGAATGTTTGTCCAATTGAAATAAGGTGGGAACCCAAAAGCCTTCAACATATTAAGAAAATTTTGTCATTTCATTATGTCATGTTCCTTTTCATAATCAAGCAAGACCATGGAAATATTTTGACCATCCATCTTCACCCAATGCACTGCCTTCCAACTTTCAATAATAATATCAAGAATATTATTGCCTTTGATGAAGCTAGTTTGAGTTGAAGATACAATGTTATTGATAATATCATATAGCCTCCTGGCCAAAAAACATGCAATGATCTTGTATAAGATATTTAACAAAGCAATATGTCTCCAATTTTAAACTTGAGTTGTATCACAATTTTTAGGTAGAAGTTGAGTCACCCCCTGTTAACATCCTCCCCTAAAGAACCAATGTCAAAATAATTATCATAAAACTCCAATATTTTACAAGAGATTTGATCTTTGTTATCCTTAAAGAATTTTGTTGGTATCGTCCATTCTAGGAGATTTCCCATTGGCTAATGAATCAATAACATCATAAATTGCTTTAATATCTATCTTTTTTTGGAGAGCAATGACTTGATCCTTATTCACTCCCTTGGGGATAAGATTGAATCATTGATTCATAGCCATTTGATATTCCACATTGTGTTTCGAGAAAAACACTTTTTTATAGAACTACATACAAATACTCATAAATTCAGAATTTTTAGCAGTATACCCATTCTCTCCCTAGACATCACTCATCTCTTCTCTTTTATGCTTGATGCTAATAAGGTTAAAAATCATTTAGTCCCCCTATCACCTTCTTTAATCCATCTAGCTTTGGACTAGATTCTCTACTCTTGGAATTTATGGTTTTGGAATTGTCTTCATCAAAATTTAGCATGAATAAGATCATATTCCAAAACATGAAATTAGTATCTATAAAATTTTTAACTCATTGAAAAAAATCAAATGCATTCATCATTAATCCATCTCATATCAGCATCATGAATCATATAACCATAAACTGAAATAGATCTAACTATGCATCACATCTATAAACATGAAAGTAAATGTAAACCCATAACAAAAAGATTGATTACCCAAAAACCCTCCAAAATGAAGGTAAAATTGGGGTGGGGATGACACCCAAAAATCTTCACTACTACAACAATAAAGTGTGTCTATTAAGGCTACAATGTTTGATCACTAATGATGATCTTCTCTATGAGGGGTCAATCCTGCTAAGAGCTTACAAGAATTATTTAGTCTACCTTGATTAAAGGATTTAAACTTACAATTAAGAACTCTATTAGGATATTTGAGTAGACCTATTAGGACAACTCTGTTAAGAGATTTACCCCGATTCACTTGTTATAATGTATCAATACCTAATCCTTCGATTAGCACTCTTATGGTAGATTATGGATCTCCTCTTTCCAATTTTGATTTGATCTCCTTATCCGATAAACTTTATTTTTTCCTTCACTGCTAGGTTTCTCTGTGTGATCCTCCTTCTAATAATCAAACATAGCCTTCCTTCATTCATACACTTGTCTCTTCAATCTCTCCTTTCTCTCTCATGCACATACATTGATTTAGGGTTTGGACTTTCCTTAAATAAATATATGGAGAAGGTTCTAGGTTATAATCAACGATCTAGATTTCTCCCTTTTACCACTTAGTCCCTCCAATTTTTTGATTGGTTACACTGCCTTCATAGGGATTGATGACCTCTAAAAAAATGTGTCAACAACTCCTTAGTTATCTCTACAATCTTTGAATTGTGTATAGAAGTCATCCAAAATGGTTTACATAAGTGTTTGTGCCATCAGAAACACATATACCAAAATTGGTTTACTCGATACTTGAATACCCTGATGCGACACTCGGTCACACCTGATATTCATGATGTCCATTATATTCTGTATGCTTGGCAATAACTAACTTTTCTTAGCTTGGTGTCTTCTTTCTTTACTCGACATAAACTGGCAC
This sequence comes from Cupressus sempervirens, assembly GCA_028749045.1. Classification (NCBI taxonomy): domain Eukaryota; kingdom Viridiplantae; phylum Streptophyta; class Pinopsida; order Cupressales; family Cupressaceae; genus Cupressus; species Cupressus sempervirens. The sequence goes on along the minus strand of CM053783.1, from coordinate 600,905,033 downwards.
TCACTCCATAGTGGGGGGCTCGGCAACCTAAGAATTTCTTGGCTCAAACTAAAATGTGAACAATTTTGAATACATTATTTGGCCTTCATTGGCTGGCTTGGTCATAGTGATGACCAACCAACTCTTCCTAGCAAATGACTAAGTGTTGACACTGATAGTCAACATGAATTAGAGATCAACAATCTCCCCCTTTGACATTAGTGGCAAAAGTACTTTGTCATGACTAATTATTTCATTCAAAGTTACAAAATAATACTCCCCCTTAGGCTATGACTTGGTCTATATACATCATATATACATGTCTCAAAAAATAAGTAATATTTCTTTTGTCATACTTTTGATCTTTCAACTTTATCTATTCATGTTTCCTCCCTTCTTCTAGTTTCCCCCTTGAATATATGATATGATTACTATTTCCCCCTTATTTTTGGCACTCATGGCTTTGGGGTTGTTGGGGTCAAGTTATGCTTGTCCAAAAATGGTTTATGAATCTATAAAATCATATCCAATGTGTGATCCCAACTAGACCTGATAGATTCCAAAACTTGTATCTTGATCTCTTGTTGAGCAGCTAGATTCACTAACCTATCTACAATCGAGAGATGCAGATCTCTCTAGACTAAATCCTTTACAGTTGTTAGTTCTTTTTACATCACCTCCAAATGAGGTATCAACATAGATTGGATAGAGATCAATTTTTCTCTAATGTTGTAATCTTTAGCCACTAACTCATCTAATTACCTTTATGCATAAGTTAATTTGTTGAAATGAATGGAGCTTGAACTTGTGTTCATGCTCAAAGAATGTCTGGTTGACTTCAAAACTGATGTAGGAGCATCTTGCATGGGAAAATTTAAAAAAAAAAAAAAATTGGAGGAGAGAGAAAGTGACAAAAATTAGAGGAGAAATAATAAAAAAAATTAAAAAAGGGAAAAGGAGAAAAAAATAATTTTTATTTTTGAGGTGCATAGGTGGTGTAAATAGAAAATTAAATAAAAATAGTTGTCATTCCATTTATCAAGCTGTGTAGGAGGAATTCAAGAATTTTGTGGACACTTTATTAAATCATGTATTTAATATTTGTTGGAGCACATGGTGGTGCTTAGTCGTATTTGGGTGGGAATTAAATATTTGTTGAAAGGTAGTTGCATTTACCTTTTATCCCACATTGGTTGTGTTGGCAACATCTCAAGTGGAAAGTGCCTACTTAAGTAAGGCATATGAGCATTTCTAATGAAGCTTCAAGGTGTAATCTCTTCTTAGCAGAAGCTTGGAGAGAGGGAGGAAGCAAAGTGGGAGTTTTTTTGAGTTTGTGGATAGAGCGCCAAATGTGAGGTAGTTTACAGTAGGGTTGTGGTGGAGTTGTGAGTGTGTGGATAGAGCACTGAATGCGAGGTAGTTTACACTTGGATTTTAGATAAAGTTTGTGAGAAGAGCTAGTGGCTATGGTTTAGAAATAAGGAGGTTGCTTGGTGGCTTGCAAGCACAAGTTGAGATCTTGGAGGTTTCTACTAGAGTGTGGATCTAGACTAGCTAGTGTTTGGGTTGCATCTTGAGGGACTTAGTTAGTCTTTAGTTTATTAGGTAGTTTCTATTTCTGTTTTTACTGTTATTGTAATTGCTATTGTATTTGGCCATAACTAGGAAGGCCTTACTGCCTGACACATTGCATGTAACACTTATTTTATGAATAAAGAGTTGTGATTTCATATCAAATCTTGCATTGTTGTTGTGTTTTCACTATGTGGTTATTTGTTGGGGGCTAGGACATCTCCTTTGGGGATTCTCCTACCTTTGCACTACGTCAAAATCTGACTGAATCTTATCAATAGACTATTGATTCTCCTTGGTGAAGAACTCAACATCACAAAGCTTCTTATACAATGAATGAACATTTTTTATAACTTCCTCTAAATTATGTATAAGGGTGGAAAGTTCAAAATTTTTAATAGCAATTTCTATTGAAACTTTCTCCAAAACTTTGTTCTTAAATTGTTTTTAGACCACCTCATGAGATTTTCATTTGCCTCAATATAATCATTATTGACTTTTTCAACAATACGAACTAATTGATTTATGATAGGTGTCCTCTCATTAACATTATGAATCTCAGATGCATCAACAAAAATGTATTTTATTTCATGCAATACCTGCCTTTGCTGGTGTTCTCTTCTTAGTTTCTCTTTCTTTGTCTTCCTCTTCATAATTCTTGCAATATTTGCATTTGGTCAAATGTTATTGTCTTAGGGTCATACTTAGGAAATATGATGACCTCGTCTAGTGACTGTTGTGGTGGCCACAACACACGCCCCATTCCTCACTAGGAATGGGAACCCCCTATTTTTTTTTGACTTCTAGACTCACAATTCGAGAGTCAGGAGAAGAATTTTTGTTTGAAAGTTGAGTCCAAAAATCACAAAAAAAAATAAAAAATTACAAAATACAAAATCGCAAAGTCATAAAAAAAAAAAAATTGAAAAAAATAAAATAAAAAAAATCTAATAAACGCACACAAAAGTGTCGTGCCCATGCAACGCACTTCTCCCATGTTACGCCCCCTTCGCGTGTGCTTCCATCGCCACGTGCGCGCCTCCCTCACACCCGCGCGTGCGCCTCCCTCTTCGTATCGCGCACACGCTTCGTACGCCACCCTCATCCCCTCCTCGTGCGTACGCATCTCCCACGCGCCACTCACTATCCACGCCGCATGCTGCGCGCTCCTCCGCCTCGCCTCCAAAACACTCCGCCACGCACCCATGCGCTCTTCTCGCGCGTGCAATGCTCATCCACGCCGTGCACCCATTTCACCTGTGCGCATGCGCAATCCTCCTTTATTCGCGCGCACCTTCGCTTGCCGCGCATTGCTCATTTGCACCGCACACCCATTTCACCCACGCGTGCACATTCCTCCTTCACGCATGTGCACCTTCTCTTGCCGCGCATTTTTGTGAACCCACAACATGCCGCCTCGCTCCCAAAGCACCATGTGCCCTTGCCAAGCTATTTTTTCACCTTCAATTTTGTCCAAATAGCCATAAAAGGGGTTTAAAATATATTGTTTAAGTATCCTTATACTTAAGATATATTTTAATATATGTGACAAATCTTTTGAGATAGGTTTCAGACCTCCCAGAGATAAGGTAAAGATTTTAGAAAATTTCAGGGCTTCAGAAATCCAGACTTAGCCAAATTTCAAGGCTTCAGGAATCCAGACTTAGCCAAATTTCAGGGCTTCAAAATTTCAGAGTTAGCCAAATTTCAAGATTCACCTCCAGTTTTGGTTTGAGTAGCTAGTGTGTCTTTATTGTGCATTGTTAACTCTACAGACTAATGTTTGCTTCTTTTGTAGGTAAAAATGGCATTCTCAACTTGTCGAGATCATAACTTTTGACACGGGCCTCAGAATTCAGAACCGCTTACACCATTGCAAAGAAGAACTGAAGATCTAATTTCAGTCTCTAAAATAGAGAGCGTTTGATTGCCCAATTTTAGGGACTGACAAAGGTTCCAACTTGAAATTTTGAGCAAAAGACCTCCAAAAAGGTCATTTAAAAACGCTTAAAAATTTTGTGAAAAAATATGAAAAGTTGCAAAATTTTGATCGTCTTGGATAATCTGGATCACATGGTTTCTCACTAGGAAGGATTGGATAGGTGGAGAGAAGACAAAGGTCAAAGATACAAAGGTTGGACACATAAAGCAAATCAGGTTCCTCATCTTATGCAGCTTTTTGGGACAAGATTCAATGCAGGTGCCTTGAGATTTTCGATTGAAGAAGCATAGGGAGTGCAAGTTTATTGAAGTAATTGGCTATAAAGAGGGTGTAAATCATCAAAAAAGGGGCATGGAGCGTATACAAAAAGTGATCTAAAACCTCATTTGAGCAAAACCCAGAAACCATTTTCAAAATTGAGAACTTTGATTTTTTGGCGAATTGAGCTCCACAAGTCCGCAGCTCCGTAGATCCACAGCTCTGCATTTTCATGTAGCTCCGCAATTCAGAGGTGCACTGATAGTTGATTGCCAGTTCCAAAAATAGCACTTTCCATGCATTGGAAACACATTCTGATGGCAAGTTTAACACTGACACACGCCTAGTGAAGGGGCAACTTCTATTTTTGGTGTCTCCATGCACTTCCACTTCAACTGATGGCTTCCTCCTACTTTCTCTCTCATGCTTTCATTGTTTTTGACATGTAAAGGGCTCATGCATCCAATTAATGAATAAAATATGGATGGAGTCCCTCTAAGCACCAGTTAGATTGTTAGTTTGTATATATTTAGTTTGTTTTAATGTTTTAAAAGCATTTTATTGCATCAAGATATCTCTCACTCTCAACACAGATTGAGGAGACAATTTCTTATAAATACCCCATTGTAAAATGTAAAAAGGGCCGCCGTTATTATGCAATAAAGTTATGCTTTTGGTGCTAGCATTTGGAGTGTAGTTATTCTTGCCTGAATGTGTCATTGTTTTGTGGATTTTATTCATAAGATTGTGATTGAGCCAAAGGTTTATTGCATTGTTTTTGGTTGTGCAATCTTTTAGTTCTGGTGTTTGCTACAGATATATGAATTTTTTTGATGTAACAAGCTTGAGAAGAGATCACCTGATTGCATCTACATAGCTTTTTGTCTCGCATGAGAACACTTTCCATGGCCTTGCGATTTGATGAAGAGTGAAACATCATTCGATTTGTTACAGATTCTCACAGATGATTGCATCAGTGGATTCTAGGAAGCACTGCTCCTATTTTCATTGGTTTCCTACCGATTTCTTCAAAGGTTTAACTCGTAGCGTATTATGTTCTATAGCTTATGTCCGGTTAGGAATTTTAATTTCAAGTTATTTGATTTCATGTTATTTTCTTTCAGTTTCGTTATTTGCTTTGCTACCCCCCCCCATTAGGATAGGACCTCATAGTAGCTGCATTGTTAGAGTTGCATTCATTGAAAAACAGAAAATACAAAAATATTATTCTTTTGGTGTGACATTTTGAGACAACGAATAGATTTTACTTGATTCCAAGGTAAAAGAGTTTTTGGAACCAGCAAAGGCCTCCTCGTGAACATTCACATTTATCTTCTACTAAGCAGATTTTGGTACGTCATAAGACAAACACTGAACCTTGGAGTGGATCCTTAAAAAGATTTGTTTTTCAAGAGAGGAATTACACTATGGATTCCTGTCGTTGACCTCGTGCAAAACGAATGCCCAATAGAAGTGGCACTAGAAGGAGGGCCCAAAACAAAGAACCTACTCTTGGAAACAAGAAAGATTTGATAATGTTTCGAAAGTTTTTCACTCTTACAATAATCTACACTTCGCTCAAGTTCAGAAATTTTTTTTGAGTTTTTCAGAAATTCAGGTGAGCAGGTCCGCAGCTCCACAGATCTGCGGGTTCGCAGCTCTGCAGATCCGCAGATCCACATCTCTGCAGCTCTGCAAAATTTTATGGTGCACTATTTTGAGAAAGTGTGTTTCTCCAGAGGTACACTTTTCCAGAATAAACACAAGTTCCTACAACTCAGTCACTTTCATAAGCATCATAGTGATAAAAGGATTCCAAGAACTCCACCCTTTCATGTTACACATTTCATCATCATCATTTGCTTTACATTTCACTTCACACATTTCTGTCATTATGCACCATGTCTTTTTTCAATGCCCAAAGTTCACCTTTGAACCTAACTGGACCACTACATGACTTGCCCAAAAATCCTAAAAAGTTTTTCCCACGGTTCATCTATGGAGAATCACGAACAACAGAAGATCATATCAAAATTTTCAAAGAGATTTGTAATCGAAACCAGATTCAACATATGGATGTGGTATGCCACCTTTTTCCTTACACTTTGGGGGAAATGGCATTCAATTGGTACCTCAATCTGCCACCAACATCAATAAGGGATTGGAACTCTTTTGAGAACAACTTTCTAGAGAAATTCAAGATCTATGTTGACCCAGCTCTTCTATATCATCAGTTCATCTCAATTAAGAGGGATCCCCATGAGACTATTTCACAGTTTAATCATCACTTCTATAGGATGTATCGAAGAATGGAGTTTCCATACACTGTACCATAGGAGGCTGCCATCCAGATCTACTTGGGAACAATGGATTCATTAACATCTATTTTTCTAAGAAGGCTCCCACCTACAGACATTGATACCATTGAAAAGGTTTTCAAAGAGGCTGTTACATTCACAAGTCAAGTTATTGCTACTCCAATGCCAACAATTACATATTCCGGATATGGGTCTCAAAAGACCGCTTTCTTTGAGCAAAAGGCAGTTGCATCCATTGGAGTAGAAAATGATGTGGCTAGAGAGCTTAAGGCCATGAAGGAGACGATGTCTCTTTTATCCAATGAACTCATCAAAATAAAGTCAAATTCTTCAAGAAACCAAGTCAATCATCCAAGACAACTTTCTACCCAGAATAATTATTCTCAAAATCAGAGTGGAAATTTTAGCCTTTACAACAACGTCAACAATGAGAATAGTCGTATTACAGGAATGAGTCCAAGTAAAAATGGGTATGGGCACAATGATGTTTCAGATCAGCCTCCCCAAGTCATGGAGGAGCAACCCTTGCAGTTTAGTGCAATGATGTTTGAATCATATGATGAATCTATAGGAAAACTTGATGAAGATGATCAAGAGGAGTTTGCATTTCTATTCAATGAAGAAATTCTACCAAGTGTTGATGTCGCAATAAGTGTGGATATGCCAAGAATTTTTGAGGACACGAGAAATTTTGAAGTTCCAAAACTCCATAAAGTTTCAAAAGGTGATGAAAATGTGGAGGGTCCCGAGGTCGGTGAGATTTTTGAATCAGAAAGTCATCAAGAAGAAGATACCAATTCTTCCTACTATGATATTGATTCCCCATTGGATAAAGATAAGATATCTCCCTCAAAACAAGATTTGTCATTAGAAGAGATGGATAGAGTGTTCAATTTTGTCTCAAGCTTGATTGAGGAAATATCCATTTGTGAGTATTCCACACACATATCAAACCATGCAATAACTGAATCATGTAGAATCCATCCATTTGGGTTCCATTCAGAAGAAAGTTGTCCTGATTTCTTGTTAGCTTGGGAGATTGCAATGGATGGAAAGTATGATTTTGAACAAGCTTCTTTGGGATACGAGGTAGAAAATATCTTGGTCGATGATAGTAATGAATCTTGTAATTCGAAAGGGAGGCTAGGAATTGAGTTTCCTAGTCAAAGGGAGCCTAGAGCAGAACTTAAAGTGTTTCCATGTGCACGTGAAGTGGTGTACCATGAGATGATACCACCAGAAGGAGAAATTACAATGTGTGAGTGTACCCCTATGGCAGGGGACTTGCTGGATCAGGTGATATCTTTCCATTATCCCTCTCAGTTTGATGATTTTCAATTTGAATATGATGCTAAAGGTAAGAGAACTTGTTTGTGGATTAATCATGGCCATAAAGAGTTACCACAACTTCTAATTTTGTGTGATTTGTGCTCCGAATTTGAACCGAGATTGTCTAGACTTTATTTTTCTGAGTACAAAGACAAGTCAGCATTTCTGAGAACTATATGGGGTGGTTCATTACTATTGCACATAATGAGAAATCTACTAATAACTACCCCACATTGTTATTATTCGAGTTTTTCTGTAGATAAGTTTTTGTTTTTGTTTTTATTTTTCTTAGTCTTTTTAGTCTTTCTAGTTAGGTGTTGCATGTTTGCTTTCAGTCGCGTGTTCATTTTTTTTAAAGTTATGTCAGTCCTAGGGGGTAAGGTGTACTTGGGATTTTTCTCAAGAGTTTACTAACCACTCTTTGGTTTCGATTTTAGGAGGAGGTATTTCTTTGTCAAAACATTTGGATGATTGTGTGTTTTATACCAACCAAGCAACAAACATTTCTTGTGGAATTAGGAGACTTTCAATCTGGAAATCAGAATCATAGACCAACAAGCTCTCAACACTTTGAAAATTTTAAAATTTGATTGTTTTGGGTGCTATTGAATTTGAGTCAAAGATGATGAGAAATGATCCAAAATCTAACTGGTTCAAGCAGGAGGGGTCTCCTCGAAAGGTTACTAAGATCATTGTTTGGCATGAGAGTTTCCTAAAAAGTTCTAAAAGAGGAACGCAAGGGATGTTCATAAGAGATCGAATCCAAGAAACGACATTGATGTTTTGACTACATAGTCTAAGCATAGTCAAGATACAAAATTTAAAAAAAAAAAAAAAGAAAGAAAGAAAGAAAAGAAGACAGTGTTAAGACTGAAGGATTCCAATATCTAAAATGGCAAAAGATATGTTCCCAAAACAAAGTATCTTCAAGTCAAACTGTTGCTTCATCAAAAGTAATGTTTTAAATGATATGGAGTAATTATGAAAAAGGCCAAAAATTAAAAAACGTGACATCTCACCAAGAGCCCTTGAACTAATTCTCTCATCTGGTCAAGCAATTGATTGATAAAGAGCCTTCGTGGAGATTCCAAATGAATAAGCTAGGAGGAGTAGAAGATTGTTTTGAGTTGTCAGAAAACTCTGATTAATTGCATCCTAATGCATCAAAGGGAATGAACACACAATGCACACACTGAGTTTGAAGGTTTTGACTTCTGAGATTTTGATTGCAAAGTCATCCAAAAGATGCTTGGGATGTTCGAAGCTTGGTTGGTGTTTGATATACATTGGAAGAATCTTTGGTGATGAAGAAATGCCTTGGTCATTTCTTCCTTTTTTCGGGGCTATTTTTTGTGGTGTCCACAACACACGCCCCATTTCTCACTAGGAATGGGGACCCCCTATTTTTTTTTTTTTGACTTCTAGACTCACAATTTGAGAGTCAGGAGAAGAATTTTTGTTTGAAAGTTGAGTCCAAAAATCACCAAAAAAAATAAAAAATTACAAAATACAAAAAAATTACAAAATCGAAAAGTCATAAAAAATAAAAATAAAAAATAAATAAAATTAAAAAAAAAAAAAATTAAAAAAAAAAAACAAAAAAAAAAAAATCTAATAAACGCGCGCAAAAGCGCCACGCCCGCACAACGTGCTTCTCCCATGCCGCGCCCCCTTCGCGTGTGCTTCCATCACCGCGTGCACGCCTCCCTCACACCCGCGTGCGCACCTCCCTCTTTGTGTCGCACGCGCGCTTTGTACGCCATGCCATGCGCACCTCCCTCATCCCCTCCTCACGCGTGCACGTCTCCCACGTGCGACTCACTCCCTGTGCCGTGCGGTGCGCACTCCTCCGCCGCATCTCCAAAACACTTTGCCACACACCCATGTGTGCTCTGCGTGCTCGCAATGCTCATCCGTGCTGCATGCTCATTTCACCTGTGCACGCGCACCTTTTCTTGCCACGCATTGCTCATCTGCGCCGCATGCCCATTTCACCTGCGCGCGCACGCATTCCTCCTTCGTGCACATGCACCTTCGCCTGCCATGCATTTTTGTGAACCCGCACCATGTCGCCTCGCTCCCAAAGCACCATGTGCCCTTGCCAAGCTATTTTTCCACCTTCAATTTTGTCTGAATAGCCATAAAAGGGGTTTAAAATATATCGTTTAAGTATCCTTATACTTAAGATATATTTTAATATATGTGACGAATCTTTTGAGATAGGTTTCAGACCTCCCGGAGATAAGGTAAAGATTTTAGAAAATTTCAGGGCTTCAAAAATCCAGACTTAGCCAAATTTCAGGGCTTCAAAAATTCAAACTTAGCCAAATTTTAGGGCTTCAAAATTTCAGAGTTCGCCAAATTTCAAGATTCACTTCCAGTTTTGGTTTGAGTAGCTAGTGTGTCTTTACTATGCATTGTTAACTCTACGGACTAATGTTTGCTTCTTTTGTAGGTAAAAATGGCATTCTCAACTTGTCAAGATCATAACTTTTGACTCAGGCCTTAGAATTCAGAACCACTTACACCATTGCAAAGAAGAACTGAAGATCTAATTTCAGTCTCTAAAATAGAGAGCCTTCGACTGCCCAATTTTAGGGACCGACAAAGGTTCTGACTTGAAATTTTGAGCAAAAGACCTACAAAAAGGTCATTTAAAAATGCTTAGAAAATTTGTGAAAAAATATGAAAAGTTGCAAACATTTGATCGTCTTGGATAATCTGGATCACATGGTTTCTCACTGGGAAGGATTGGATAGGTGGAGAGAAGACAAAGGTCAAAGATACAGAGGTTGGACACATAAAGCAAATCAGGTTCCTCATCTTATGCAGCTTTTTGGGACAAGATTCAATGCAGGTGCCTTGAGATTTTCGATTGAAGAAGCATAGGGAGTGCAAGTTTATTGAAGTAATTGGCTATAAAGAGGGTGTAAATCATCAAAAAAGGGGCATGGAGCGTATACAAAAAGTGATCTAAAACCTCATTTGAGAAAAACCCAGAAACCATTTCCAAAATTGAGAAATTTGAGTTTTTGGCGAATTGAGCTCCACAGGTCCACAGCTCCGCAGGTCTGTAGCTCTGCATTTTCATGTAGCTCCGCAATTCAGAGGTGCATTGACAGTTGACTACCAGTTCCAGAAATAGCACTTTCCATGCATTGGAAACACATTCTGATGGCAAGTTTAACACTGACACACGCCTAGTGAAGGGGCAACTTCTATTTTTGGTGTCTCCATGCACTTCCACTTCAACTGATGGCTTCCTCCTACTTTCTCTCTCATGCTTTCATTGTTTTTGACATGTAAAGGGCTCATGCATCCAATTAATGAATAAAATATGGATGGAGTCCCTCTAAGCACCAGTTAGATTGTTAGTTTGTATATATTTAGTTTGTTTTAATGGTTTAAAAGCATTTTATTGCATCAAGATATCTCTCACTCTCAACACAAATTGAGGAGATGATTTTTTATAAATACCCCATTGTAAAATGTAAAAAGGGCCGCCGTTATTATGCAATAAAGTTACGCTTTTGGTGCTAGCATTTGGAGTGTAGTTATTCTTGCTTGAATGTGTCATTGTTTTGTGGATTTTATTCATAAGATTATGATTGAGCCAAAGGTTTATTGCATTGTTTCTGGTTGTGCGATCTTTTAGTTCTAGTGTTTGCTACAGATATATGAATTCTGTTGATGTAACGAGCTTGAGAAGAGATCACCCGATTGCATCTACATAGCTTTTTGTCTCGCATGAGCGCACTTTTCGTGGCCTTGCGATTTGATGAAGAGTGAAACATCATTCGATTTGTTACAGATTCTCACCGACGATTGCATTAGTGGATTGTAGGAAGCGCTGCTCCTATTTTCATTGGTTTCCTACCAATTTCTTCAAAGGTTTAACTCACAGCATGTTGTGTTTTGTAGCTTATGTCCATTTAGGAATTTCAATTTCAAGTTATTTGATTTCATGTTATTTGCTTTCAGTTTTGTTATTTGCTTTGCTACCACCCCCCCCGCCCCCCCCCTATTAGGATAGGACCTCATAGTAGCTGCATTGTTAGAGTTGCATTCATTGAAAAACAGAAAATACAAAAATATTGTTCTTTTGGTGTGACATTTTGAGACAGTGAACAGATTTTACTTGATTCCAAGGTAAAAGAGTTTTTGGAACCAGCAAAGGCCTCCTCGTGAACATTCACATTTATCTTCTACTGAGCAGATTTTGGTACGTCACAAAACAAACACTAAACCTTGGAGTGGATCCTTAAAAAGATTTGTTTTTCAAGAGAGAAATTACACTATGGATTCCTGTCGTTGACCTCGTGCAAAATGAACGCCCAACAGTGTCATTGGCTTTCCAAGTGACTTGACATTTTTCTTCATTTTCTTTTTCCTTGGTGTGCTAATGCTCGACAATGTGATCTGCAATGATGTGACATTAGCACTCAGCCTTGGCATCTCTTGGCTTGTTGTTACAATCTCCTTCTAAGTAGATATAACCTACTTATTAGGTATAGCAATTTCTTCTGCTCTAAATAGTGTAGAGGTCACTACTCTTGGTAGTTGAACTAATACTTATACAACCACTTTCTCTTTAGGTTCCTAAGCTTCCTCGGTCCTTTGTTGCACAACCTCCTTTTTTCCCTCAACACAAGGTCCTAAGGCATCATTTGCAGAGTTATGCATTTTCTCTTGTTCTTCTCCTTCTTCTTTGTCAATTGCAAGATTGATCATGGTGTTGGATGTAGAAGTGTTATTATTGCCTTGCCCTATTCCTCGACACTTACATCTTGTAGACTATTGTCTTCAACTTTGTCTATTGAATGAACATGTGTTGACTCCATAGTTTATGCATTCTCAATCCTTGGATAATCATAAATTTTTATTAATACTGGATCGATGCATGGCCAAGGAGTATTAGAGGTAGCATTAATGAATGCTTCATTTTTGAGTTCTTCTTCAGTCAAAACATTAATATTGTCTATGTTTCCTTCAATATGTCTTCAATAGTGACAACATCTTTTTATTCACTTTTCTCTACCTTTCTCTTTATTGCTTCCTCAAGATTATTTGGCTCATCATAATCTTCCTTATTTTCTAGTTCAACTTCTACTTCTTCTTCCTCCTTTTCTTCTATTGTTATTAAGGTTAACATCCCAAATGCCTACTTCCAAACTACAATACTTTCTTGCACTACATCTTCTATTTTATTTTAAAAAAAATTTATAAGCCCTTTTCTTGGTCATAAAATTCTTGTAAAAATCCCTTAAATCTATAGACATGTGTGTCTTCCCTAAATCTAGCATAGTTTGGGCCAATGTGGTTTTTCTTATTTGTCTTTTAGTAGACAATGTCCATTTCCACTTTGTATCCATTTTATTGTATAATTCTTCATGGATTTCCTTGCCTAACTCTATAGGTGTGTATTTAAATTTTATCATCATATCTAGCACTACTTTCTTAAACTTTTCTTTATCTATCCTCTCTAAATAATCATATTTAACATGTTGAAAACCTTAAATTCCTACTAAATTTTTGATATTGTCACATACCTGATCAATATCTTGAGGAGGTTTCCTGGGAACAATTTGTAATTTTCTCATGTCATCTGACTTGGTTCTTTCTCCTTCATCCTCTTCATCATTAGGAATAACTACAAGTTTCCTCCTTGGCTTCTTCTTTTGACCTTGCTTGGTCCCTTTGGTTACTAATTTTCTCTTTGGTGAGGACACTCCCCTAACTGGCTTAATTGTCTTTGTTGTCCCTTTCTTTGGCTCAGTAGTTGTAGGAGATGTTTTCTTAGATTCTAATCTTGTTACTTTTCTCTTAGATGTATAGGTGGGAGGTGTAACACCTTTCTTCAGATTCCTCTTTACTTTAGGATCTACAATTACTAACTTCTTTTATTTTGTTGCCTTAAGCTCAACAACCACTAACTCTTTTCCTTTTGATTTATCTTCTTCATCTTCATTAGTTTCCTCATCTTCCCCTTTGCCTTTTGTAATCTGTAGGGGTTCCTTTCCAAGTTTTCCTTTAAGATCTACAATCATTTTCTTTCTCTTCCTATCCATCTTGGGCACTTTTGTTTGCATCTACATTTTGATCTTAGTTGTGGCATATGTGCCAAATAGCTCAACATTCTTATTATTTTCTTCTGATATCAAGGTTGTCATTTTTGTAGATACCTCATCAACATTCATCTCATATTTCATAGGCCTTATCCATTCAACCCTTGGTAATATAGCTTGTGCATAAGTGTAGTCAAAGTCCACCATAAAACATGGTGATAGTATTCATCAACAAATGACTTGGAGATCTTCATTTTGTTCTTTATTTTACCTTTAAACTCATCGAAGTATCTATCCAAATTAGCATCAAATTTTTCTCCCAACTATTCAATGAAATCATTGATTTTCTTAGTTACTAGTTTGGTCTTATCCCACACAACTTCTCTAATAGTAGGGATTGAATTTTGCACATAGAAGAATATAAACCTTAGGAGTGATCCAAACTTACATGAAGTACTTTTAGCCCTCCTAACAACTCCAAGATTCTCAACTAACTGGATTAGTTGTAGCTTGGCAAGGTCGTAACTATGGTCCTTCAAAATCTTATATATGAAGTCTACTACAATGCATGAAACACTATTCAATCGATTTGGCTGATATAGTTTGTGCACAATCACACAAACTAAAAATTCAATAACAACATCAGTGATTCCATCCATAAACATTCCTCATCCATTCCATTTTGCCTTTGTCTATTCTTTGATAACATTCCTCATTGAGAATTGAATGGTTTTTACTCGATCTAGGGGAAGGTACTATTACAAATAGGGATTACTAAGAGGGGTAGGGCTTGGGGGGGGGGGGGGGGGGGGGGGTTTAATTAGTAATCTATAAACTTTAGTCACCATTGGATATTATTTCTTACTTTAAACCATACATCACAAAGTAATAAAGTAATGTTGAACACTAACAATAACCATACACAAAGATAACTCATAACACCATATTTTGTTAACTATTGAAACCCTGGCCAAGGGAAAACCTTGGTGGGGATAATACCCACTAGATAGTATACTGATATAAAAGTTCCTTGTTAGAGGATGGACCGTGTTAGGAGTCAATGAGAAAATTTAGTTTAAGGAGAACCTGTTAGGAGACTTTGAATCTCTGCTACAAAATTCCAACCTTGTTAGGAGTTGTAGTACAATAGATGCAAGATGAGTCCACTGCCCAAACATGCACTTCCAATTACAACAAGAGCTCACTACCTAAACAAGTAATTAGACTTCTAAAATATAGGTACTATAACTTATTTCTCAATTGATCTCTGATCTTCAGCTCGATCTTGGATCACAAAATAGCTTTCACAAAACTTCACGTACATTGCTTTCACATAACTTCACATACAATTGCTCAACGTAATAACACACTTCTTATTGCAAAATGTCCTTTGCATAAATACCATGCCTTTACCCAAATTTCTTCTAGGTTTCCTAAGACCATATCATACTTTTCCAACTTAGAGTAAACATCTAGGATGTCGACCCTAATTGGACAAGTAATTACTTTGTAAACAAAATAATCCTTTCCTTCAGTTCTACTATTTTGTTTTGCTTAAAACACAAACATCTCTTTTCCATGTAGTTTGTATTGACTTTTGAGGTTATACATGCCATCATCAACATGTATACTATCTCCATCTAACTTCTCTAGTCATCATGTGACATTTGCAATAAGTTATAAACAAAACAATACACTAATGTATACTGAATTTCATACTTAGACAATTTTATAATTACTAAAAGCTAAGTATCTTTATTTCCAAAATTTCTTGTAAGTGTGTACATCATGTGTTGTCATAAATGACAAAAATTACATATCTCCATTAGCAAATTGTCAACAATGTCCCCCTTTGGCATTGATGGCAACAAAATAGGAAAAATTGGCTAAGTAACAAAAACTTAACAAAACAATATAGTAACATTGCATCTATTACATTTATCCATCTTTACATATGCTCCCCCTTACAATATACCTTAAATTCTTATCTTCTCTTTACCTAATTTATAATTTTCACATTGTATCTCTCCCCCTTTGACATCAATGACAAAGGTCAAAATGTCAAGATCTGTCCAAAAAAATCCATTTGGTGTCAAATTTTTTTTGTCCTTCTTCCTTAAGCTAGTAGAATCTTCATGCGATCATCAAAATTTTATTTTAGACTATCCATATCTTTATTCCATGTCTCTTTGGTGGATTCAATAGAGGTGAAAATTGCACATAAAGCATATGATGCAATCTCAACTACATTAAGGTCTAAGTACAAAAAGTTAGAATAGGTGCCCTTAACCTTGATACATTCCTCCAACTGTTTCTCAACAAAAGATATTTCTAGAGTAATAGACTCTTTAAAATCCAATATCCTCTTCAAATCCTATTCCTTCCAAAGTTCTAGTTTCTTGATATCATTGTGAATATTGGCCACTTGTCCTTCAAAATCATCAACTTTACAAGATGGATGTTGTAACTAGCTAGATAGAGCCTCTACCTCACTCATCTTTCCTCCTATCTAACTGTCAATGTCCTTAGTCAGTTTATATGATAGAGTACACTTAATTTACAATATCTTACCATCATGTTGACACTTTTGAAGTTCGTTGATACAAGCATCAAGACTTATTAAGTCATTCTTAATATTTTTCCCAATGGTGCTAAACAAGTTAGCATCATGTGAAATTTGTGCCTTTGCTTCTGCAATACTTAGTAAATTCCTCATCAAATGACTTCAGCACTACTTTTACCCTCTATTTTGGATCTGCTTCTATGTGTTGCACTGCCAGAGTACTGTGTAGTCTATCAGTAACGTCCATCAAGGTTCTTTGTAGGCTCTTCATTATTCTATCCTTCTGAATAAGATTTGATAAGGATGAGATCAAATCAATTTGATCATCATCATTAGTTTCTAATCTAGCAAGGTAAATTGAATTAGATGAACTCGAAGGTTTAGTGTCATCCTCCCTTTGCTTTTTGACTACCTCTTTTACTTTTCTCTCTTCTTCTTTCTTTTCTTTTACCTTTCTTTCATTTTCTCTCTTCTCTTCCTCTTCCAATCTCTTCTTCTTGTCTTCCTCTATTTTCTTTTTTATTTCTTCTTCTTCTTCTATTCTTTTCTTTTCCTCCTCTTCCTTTCTTTTCTTCTCATCCTCAAGCAATGTTTGCTTGGCCTCTTCTACTTTCTTCTTTTATTCTTCAAGTAACCTCTTTTCCTCTTCAATTTTTCTTAGTTTTTCTTCAATATCCTTGGTATTAGGTTCATTCTTTTTGGAACCTTCAAATTGATTAGTATCATCAATGTTAATGGTAACATTAGTCTGATCTATCTAGATAGTTTCACCGCTCACTGACACTTCGGAGGTTCTAGGTGCTGGTAGTGATGTTTCCTTAGATTTTGTCAACATCTAACTAATTGTTTCTATAGTCTCACTTCTTAATTTATCTTTCCCACCATAAAAAAAATGGTCTTACTTTATTTCTCAAATAAGGTGCAAGATTATTCAATAATCTCTTAATCTCTTCTTCATCATCAATCTTTCAAATAGTTCTTAGCATAGACTTTCAAAGTTCTAAATCTTCTCTTGCTAGTGCCTTCTTCTCAATAAGTCTATCATAGACTCTCTAGTTTACTATGCTCTCAATATCCTTCAATTTCAGATTATTTGCTATAATTTATCTCATAGTAGAGATATCAATCTAATCTTTTTCAAAATTGTTATATAGGTCATAAAATTTGTTCATTTGAACAAAGTTACCTCAATAGCAATAGCTGAGTTAATCTTTTCTATCTTCGGCTTCTAGGCTTGCCGAGTTTTTCTTGCTGATTGCTTTGTTACTTTCTCTACTTTTTTGACTTCTTATTCTTCTTCTTCTTCATCGCTAGATTTGACAATTGTCAACAATGTCTTTTGCCTCTTGCCTAGTCTGGTGGCTTGTTGCTTGACTCTTTTTGACTTTTTGGTCACTGCTTCCACTAATCTCTCTAATTTTCTCTTAGGTTCACTAGGTTGCACATCTGACACTACTACATACGTAATGCTCTATTCCAAAGATGTCTTTGCAACAGATACTGACAAAGGTTGTATATTTAGTATGCCTTGTTTCATGTTTTTCCTGACTACCTCAGACTCACTCTCAATCATACCAGACTCTGATAAAGCTTTCTTCATAATAGACTCTATCTTCTTGTGAGATACCTTCTTCAAGGATGCCTAATGAGCTAATCAGGTAATCTCATCATAGGTTTCAAATATGTATTCTGCTTTATCCTTCTCTGATTTCAACAATAAATCAATATAACTAATTGCTATATCATAATTCAATTCATAACCCAAGGGACCAATAAATGTTTCTTGAGGTTCTACTACTTGAATATAAGTATAATCTGTATCAACCATAATACAAATGTCCTTTTAAAATCTATCTACAATTGTAGGTGCAGTTTTGAATCTCTATCTCATTTCACTCTAAAATGTCTTCATTATCAGGTTTTCACTATCAATAGGATGCCTTTTACATACTTTCATGATCTTCTCCATTGTACATCTATCACTACTCATTATCTCTGTAACTGATAAATATGGAAATCTTTTAAGAACATGAAAGAATATGTGATTGATTAGCAACTGAAATCTAAACACACTATTCTTAGTCCTCTTGATCTTTTCTAGGTTCTCAAATCATTGTATTCTCAGAATTTCATTGAGGTTTACTTGTTCCTTCTCTACACATATCTTATATGTTTCATAGATGAATCCGGTTGATAATTCATCAATCATTAAGATTGCACATATAGAGTAGGCAATGGTTCTACTCTAGAATCTTACATCACAATGGTGCTAATCACCATGGCCTTTCCATTATACACTAATTTGGTATAACTCTCAACTTTTGTCTTGACCATTTTCTCACCTATAAGTACATTGCCTTGTTTACTAAGACTAGTTACCTCATGAATAAGGTTGGTAGAAATATAGATTACACTATCTTGCATCCATAGTTTCCCATCATGTATCCTACTTAATATGATCTATGTCCACTTGTATGTGTCCAATTCATGGTATAAATTATATTTGAATAGGTCTAGATCCTTCAAATGTTCAAATCTGAGCTTCATAGTTATGTCATGATTGAAAACTAATTCCATATCTTTGTTCATGTATTCACTCCCAATAGATTCAAATTTACTATTAAGATAACTTCATAAATCTCCCAAATATATTACATTGTTCAAAGTAATGAATAACTCTGAGTTAGGGTTTCATTTAGTAGGTCTCATGGAAACAACCTTCAACTTATGTCTATCCTTGTTCTCAACATTATGCACTACTGACATATCCATGATTCTATCAAATATGAACTTTTACTGAATAAATTTGTGAAAAATGATAAAATACCTCTTTATGAAAATAGGGTTTGCTTCAAAATCACCTTGACAAGTTTCTTTTTAGTGCTCTTTGCTTTGGATGTATTCACAAAGAATTGAAAATCAATTCTATACTCCATTTATTCTATCAACTTTAACTTGCATTAATTGTGTACTTTGCAAACATGAAAAAGTTGTCACTTACATTCTATAATCAAATAACTACTCAAGATCATATATTTGATCTTCAAATGCCACCCAAGGTTTGCTATAGCCTCCTTTCATCATGAAATGCTCCTCAAGACTTTGCTTCACTAAATTCTCTACAAAAACATAACGTTCATCTTCTCCTACAAAATTAACCTTTTTTGTGATACCAGTAACTCTTAATTCCTTCATAAATTGTTTAGATAAGCTCCAAGTTACAAGTGAGCTTAGGTACCATCTAAACTTAACTTGATACACCTTTTTCCAACTTCACTTCCTCTAATTCAGTCTTTGAATGAGGTTCTCAAATTTTGGTGTCGTAAACAAGCTTAATTCAACTTAATTGAATCAAACTCAATAACTAACTTCAATCTACCTGCCTCATCATCATCTAACTTTTCTTTTAAGACATCTAATCCTTTAACAAATGCCTCATTGAATTCTTCTTGAAGTTCACTAACTACATTTATTTGTTCCTCATTATCTTTGTTAGTTCTAGAGTTTCTTTCATGGTTCCTTCTGTAGTTCTTTCCATCATTTCTTCTATTTCCAGAGTTTCTTCCATTTTTCCTTTTATCTTTGAAGTTTTTGTCCATTCTACAATACTTTTTTGTATGTCTAAAGTTGTTGCATAACTGACATACTGGTGCTTTGCTTCTAGGATTCTATTGATCATCAGATGCATGCCAATTCCAAGCAATGTGTCCTAAGTTGTTACACTTATAACACACGATCTATTTTCTATCTTCATAAGGTCTTCCTTCTCTCGATGTCCTTTCATTAGATCTTCTTCTATCTACTGGGTTAGTATTTCTATTCATTCTACTATTCCTTCTATCATTATCATACTTAGGTTTCCTATAGTCAATTGCTTTATGACCCATACCATGACAATTATGACAATAAAAGTCCTTAACATGATTAAATGACTTATTTGTACAATCTCTTTTCATATGACCTATTTCATTAAATGAAAAACACTTACCTCTAAATTCATACCTAGTTTCCTTAGGAGATTCCACTTGCTTTGGTTCATCCAAAATTTCAACTTCCTTGTCTTGTCCAACCTCCTTAGGTTTATTAGAAGATTGACTAGATTCAATCTTATCATTAGATTTATCTTTTTCTTTTGGATCTGGTCTAATCTTAGGTTTCTTCATAGATGTTAATTAGATAACCAAAACCAATTTTATCATAAGTAGGTCTCTGTATTGACATTGAATCATCAATCTTTTCTCTACTAGAATAAAGCTTCTCAAGCTACTACTTGTATTGAGTTAATTCACGTTTCACAATAGTATTGTACTTATGAAGTTCTTCATGATCTTCTTTCAATGTTTCAAATTTAGATGTTTTCTTTGCTAGAATTGCTCTATGATCTACATTCTTAGTCTTCAAATCAAATTCAACTTTTCTAGGATCATTTCTTAAAGTCAACTTCAAATTTGTGATATTTAATTCATGCTTCAAGATCTTGTACTCTATCTTTAGCTTTGAATAATCATCATCACTAGTTCCAGTTTCAATAGATTCAGGCTTGGATTTGAGATGTTCAATCTTTTCCTTTGATTGTCCAATGTATACTTTGGAGTCTTCACATATGTCCTTCAGCTTATGTCTTTCTTCAGTAAGAAGATCAATTTGTTCAAGAGCTTCTTCAAGGTTCTTCATCAACTTTTTCATATCCATAGGGATCTTACTCAAGTTCTTAAGCCTCTTCAAAGTAACTACACTCTGATACTAATTGTTAGAAATAGTGATTACTGAGAAGGGGAGTGAATCAATAATCTACAAACTTTAGTCGCCAACTGGATATTATTTATTACTTTAAATCATACATAACAAAGTAATAAAGTAATGTTGAATAGTAATAATAACCATGCACAAAGGTAACTCATAACACCATAACTCATAACACCATATTTTTCTAATTGGGGAAACCTTGGCCAAGGGAAAGCCCTAGTGGGGATGATACCCACTAGATAATATACTAATATATAAGTTCCTTGTTAGAGGATGGACCCTGTTAGGAGTCAATGAGAAAATTCAGTATAAGGAGTCCCTGTTAGGAGAATTTGAATCCCTATTAGGAGATTCTAACCCTGTTAGGAGTTGTAGTATAGTAGATGCAAGATGATCCCACTGCCCAAACATGCACTTCCAATTACAAGAAGAGCTCACTACCCAAACAAGTTATCAAACTTCTAAAATATAGGTATTGTAACTTCTTTCTTTATTTATCTATGATCTTTAGCTCGATTTTAGATCACAAAAATAGCTTTCACAAAACTTTGCACATATCTCTTTCATAGAACTTTGCATACAATTGCTTAACATAATAGCACACTTCTTATCGCAAAATGCCCTTTGCATAAATACCATTCCTTTACACAAATTGCTGCTAGGTCGGCTAAGATCATAACACACTTTTCCAACTTAGAGTAAACATCTAGGAGGTTGGCGCTAATTAGACAAGTAATTATTTTTTAAACAAAATAATCCTTTCCTTGAATTTCGTTGTTCTATTTTGCTTAAAACATCAATATCTCTTTTCCATACAGTTCCTACTAACTTTTGAGGTTATACACATCATCACCAACATGTATACTATCTTCATCTAACTTTTCTAATCATAAAATGACACTGGCAACAAGTTATAAACAAAACAATACATTGTTGTATACCAAACTCCATAGACAATTTTATGACTACCAAAAGCTAAGTATCTTTGTTTCCGAGTTTCCTATAAGCATGTACATCATGTGTTGCCATAAATGAAAAATATTCCATATATCCATTAGTCAATTGTCAATAGGTAGCTTGTCACTTGATAAATTATTGGCTTGTTTATTTTTACTTGTCCATTCTCCAGCCACATTTTCATGTTGTGTACCCTAATAAAAATAATCTTTATCCACTTAACTTTGAAAACCTTGGGAAAAGATAGGGCACAGGTAAATGATTTCTTGGAAAAAATTTTATTCTCCACTTTTAGTACTCGATTTCACATAGTTTTTCATAGGGACTTCTAAGTTCAAAATCTCCAATCTCCCCTATCTTGCACATAAAGCATGGTTGCACGTCATGCACTATGACAACTCTAGGAGGAATGGATGATAATACACCTAATGCATCTCAAGTCTTTACAAGTTCTAGATATGTCTTACATTTAGGTAGGGGGAATTGATTGTTCCTCACAATATGTGCATTACTATCTTTCAAAACCTCATTTCCACTTCTAGGTGCAGGTGATGATATTTTGAACTAAGGTTTCAAAAACAACTTGTATCATCTTAAAATGGAAGAATTTCCATGTTAAGAGTGTTTAGCCCTCTAAGTAAGTGGTCTGGGGTAATATCAAACACCTTGAATAGGTCTCTGCATGGATTTGGCTATTTTCCCCCTGTTCTGCTTGTTTCTCTCCATTTCCAGTCTATTTCTGACAATTTTCTCTATGAAACTAAGGACTTTGAATTTCTAGGTCAAGGAAAACCTGAAGGTTTAAGGTTGACCTTGACCCTAACCTAGGTTAGGGATGACCTTGACCATGACCTTACCTTGACCTAGAGTAGGGTTGACCTTGTCCCTGACCCCGAGTCCAATTTTCAAGTTCCAGGAGTTTCAGGATATCGGGCTTTAGAAAGTTTCATTTTTTTAATCTTGAGTCAGCTTTTTCAAATTTCAAAATGGTTCACTCTTAAAGTTCATTTAATCTAGGTTCATTTCTAGGGGTTAAGGTTAATTAGGATTTAATTCTCCAATGTCCACCTTCTCTAGAAGTTTCTGCCCTAGATCTCTATATAAGGAAGCCTTCTTCCCTCATTTTTGCATCCACCTACTATGAAGTTTACACACACAAAAGATATCAAATGAATATTTTTTCTATAAAGTAAAGATCAATTATCCATCAAGTGTTCAAGTATTCAATTCATCAAGGAGATTCATTGTAAGCCATTGAAGGATTCAATCTCTATGGAGCCCTCTTTTTCAAGATTCTCCATCCACATTTATCCAAGCCTTTTTCTATTCAAAGATCCATTCAAGATTGGTATTAAAGATCTAATGTCATTGATTTGAGACATCCTACATACATTCCTACATTCATTTGGAGCATCTATGCTTGTGGATTCAAGGATTCAAATCCTCCACAAGGATTTCAATATAAGCAAGGTGAATAGTTCCATTTGCTTTGTTTATTTATATTACAATTTCAATTGTATTTCAAGGTTGATTAAAAAATAGGGTTTGAACAAGGAAAACCCCCCATCCAAACAAAAAGCCCCTTTTTCTTGGAGGCACATGTACTCAATAGAAAATTAAACTGCAGATTTGGATACCCTTTTTGTCGAACTCATGGGATTTGTGATCAAAAATTTTGTTAGACCAGTGCAGATTAAGGTATACTTTTTGGGTCACAATTGTGCCCTGGGGTAAGATTATGCCCCTCTATCTAGGTCAAGGTCAACCTACCTTCAAAATGACAAATTTTTTCTAGGTTTTGTCCATCTCGACATTTCTAGTCTAGAATAGGTTGCAGAATTTCTCGAAACTGTACGCAGACATTAGAAATCAGCATTTTCCATATTCATCCTACATTGAGGTTAGTATTTATCTTTAATTCATTCAAGGTTTCAAGTACTTACTTTCTATAGAAGATTATAAGATTTCCCCCTTTCTTCATATTCTCCATTGTTTGATTCATTTGTGAATCGATCACTTCTTTGTGATTAATCAATTTGGTTCATTCCTTTTGGGAATTTGGGTTAAGGATAGGTCCTATATTCCCCTTCACACATTTCTTTTTATCATCCATATTTTCCTCTATCTATTTAGGTGAACAAATTTTCACCCTATTTATTTATTTATTTTGGTGAACCCAACATGGTTACCCTTTTTTCTTTTGTTGAATTAGATGCCCTATTGTGTTTTGTGGTGTTAAATTTCTATTCATATTTGTTAGGTCTTTTCTTTCATTAAGATTATATTTAGTTTATGCTCTTGCACTTTAAAATTTAAAAATACATTTTTTTTTGCAAAATCTCTTTCAAAATTTAAAAATATTTATGCTTTATGTTCTCTTAGTTTAGTCCATTTGCATTATATTGGTTTGTGAGCTTTATTACTTCTAGTCCTACTTCTAATCTTTTAGTTTGATGAAGTTTTAGACTTATGGGTATCTTTGAGCTTGATTTTTCTTCTCCTTTCATTAGGATCCCGAATGAGAATTTGATTCTTCTTCATTCTAATCCTATTATGGAGCAAAACTTTGCTCACTCATATCATGATTAGGATGATGCTTTAAGATTTCCTCCTAAACAAGTCCAAAAACTTTAAACTAAAATTGATAAAATGAGTAATTTTCTTATTTAAGAAAGCCATAATCAAGATTTTATTCAAGCTCTAGAGGTTCTTAAGAAAGTTCTTTGTGATAGTGATCAAGGTGTTAATCTCTTGCATGGTATTACTCACCTTGTGCATTCAAATGTTAAACCTTTAGCTCAAGAAGCTCGAGATTTAGGGTTGATTCCTCCTATCACTAGTGGAGAACCTTCTTCTATCCCTTTCCATACTATTCCTACTTGTACTCCTTCTTTAGTGGTTGTGATGGTTCCCTCTTTTCCTATGAGTGTTCCTCTTGTGTCCCTACATCAAAACCTTCTTATCATAATGTTCCTTTTACTTATTCTAATCCTCTTCCAAATGTAGTTCCTAGTGTTCCTCCAATTGTGTCTTCTATCCCTATAGCTTCATACACTTTACCTAGTGTTTCTAATGTTTCTAGTTTTCCTATTTCCTCTAATGATTCAACACTTATTAGTTTGGCTCAAACTATACCATCTTTACAATAATAACTTACATCCTTAACTCAAAACAAGTTTAGTATTCCTACTTGTGACATTGGAAGTCCTTTGTCTTGAAATATGATTCATAATCTCATTCCTCAACAAGCTGATATGCCTCGTCTTGAGAATTACAATGGTAAGGGAGACCTAGTTCATCATGTTAAAACATTTCAAATCCTTTGTAGTGATTATGCTCATGATCATAGGGTTTTAGCCAAGTTGTTTACTCGAACTTTTTAAGAAAAGGCCTTATAATGATTTTTTTTCTTGCCTCCTTATTCTATTGATTCATTTCCACAACTTCCCAATGATTTTATTCAATAATTTTAAAACAAAATTGGTCCGCAAGTGTCTTTGACTAATTTGATACATTGTAAAAAAATTTCTAAGGAAATATTGACTAAATTTATTGGTATATTTAAGCATTTAAATGCTCAGATTTCTTATCATATTCTTGATATTGATATTCAACATATTTTTATTTCAAACTTGCAAAAGGATATTAGAGATAAGATTATGCATACTAAATTTACTTCTTTTCAACAACTTTTTGCAATGCTTCATCATTATCAATTACAAGAAAGTAAATTTGCGAGCACCACTCCAATGGCTCATGTTCCTATTGATAAAAGTGATGCTGCTTCTAATCCAAATAAAATTAAAAAATTTAACAACTATGTCAAGATAAACAAACAAGCAAATGCAATTCCTAGTCAAGTTGTTGTTGCATCTCACAGTGTCACTTCTGCATCAACTGCTTTTCAATTAAATCATATGTTTACTGCTCTTTTTGAATCTTTACAATCTATTATGAATAGGTTGTTTACTGTTAATATTATTGCTTTACCTCTTATTCAACCTCTTTCACCTACTACAATAGCATCTAAATCCTTTGATTCTAAAACTTTTTGTCAATATCATTGCCAGAATGGTCATGATACTGAGAAATATTATTCTTTAAAACATAACGTTCAAGATGAAAATAAGTTTGTTTCTCCTCCTCATGAAAATCTGCAAATCTATATGAATCATTTACCTCAACATGATACTAATACCATTGTTCAACCATCTTCTATGGATATTGTGTATGATTAAAAATATTGTGTATGATTAAAAAATGGATGATCTTACTCATATTGTTAATCAAGTGGAGGATTTTGTTCAATCTGTATCTCCACCTCAACCTCCACTTCAGTCTCAAGTTTTAGCTCAACCTCAACTAAAAAATAAGCTTAAATTGAAGCCTCAACCTAAATCTCGAAAGCAACCTAAGAATAAAAGACCTTGGGAAATTTTGATTACCTTCAATGATTCTAAGACTATTAAAGCTCTCAACGGTCCCCTTTATATTGCTGCTAGGTTTTCTTAGATACCTACTCATGGTTGTCTTGTTGATCCTACATCCTTAGTCAAAGTTATTACTAAAGAAAATCTTTTTAAGAAAATATTGCAACATGATTTTTATAATACATTGGATGTGTGGATTCAAACTTGTAATGGTTTTCTTTATCCATCATTTGGTTTTATTGATTTACTGGTTGAACTTTGTGGAAAAATTGTGAACACTACCTTTGTTGTTGTTCCTACTTCTGATTAGTTTCAAGTTAAACTTGGTTTTTCATGGTTAAATTTCATGCATTTTATTGCTTCACCTATTTATAAATGTCTTAAATTTGTTCATGATGAAGAAGTGAAGACAATTAATCATAGTTTATATCACACTTCTAGGCCTAGAGATTGTGCTACACTTCACTTCTTTTGGCCTTCATTTCCTTATTCATGTCCTTCTTGACTTGATCCTCTTTTCCACTCATATCAAGCCTATAAGAATCATAAGATTATTGAGTTAAGATTACCTCCTATGGATCTTAATCATGGTATTTTTCCTACACCTTCCATACCTCCTTTATCTATGACTTCTACATCTATTAATCAAGCTCCTCTTGTTGCTTGTCAGTCTACTAATAATCCTATTGATCCTCCTATAGAACCTATGAAGAATCAAGTAATTGTTCCTCCTAGTTCTTAAAAAATTTGAAGAAAGACAAAACATAATCGATCTGCTAATGAACGTCATAAGAAGTGTCATGCTCAAGCTAAAGCTCATAATTTTTTTCTTCAAAAATCTTTACCTTCTTTAAGTACAACTATGCATGATGTGTTAGAAGAAGTTATTGCTAATAATGATGTTAAGATGCATGATTATGATGATTCCATTCATATCTTAGATCCTATTTTGATTAATTTTGATGAAGATACTTGCTAGTCTCAGATTGGTTTTGACAATTGAGTGTCAATGTAATGTCCCCTTTTGGGATGTTAGGGTTTCTTACTATAAATATGTTTTCTCCCAAGTCCTTCCATTTGTTATGACTTTTTTAGGGGTCATTCGTTTGTGACTTTTTCTTTTATTTGTATCCCCTTTTTTCCATATCTTTTTTCTGATCGTCTTTTCCAATGCGTTGATATATTATATATATGAATATATTCATAGAGTCGTGTCCTTTCAAATTAATATTAATTATATATACTTTTTTTTAATGATTATATACTATATTATAAAAATTATGTAAAGACTATTACAATATTATGTAATCTTAGATATTATGATGAATTATAACTATATCATTATTAAACATACCCTAAGATCATTATATTAAATAATGATATATTATTATATTAAATAATGATATATTATTATACGTATTTAAATATATACTATATATATCATGTATATTTAATATTATTTATCTTATTTATTATAATTTAAATGTGATAATAATTAGATATATTATCATCTTATTGATTTACATTGTAATTATAACATTTATTCCTTATATATATTGATATTATTATTATGAATAATAATTTCATTATATTCATATAAATAATATAAATAATTAAGTAAAATAGATCATAAATATTTATAGTTTATCAATATTATTTCTTTAGGAATAGTATATGAATTATTATTTTATTTTATCCAATAATTAAAGGATTCTCTTTAGGAGGGGTCATGATAGTCCACACCTCTCGAATTTGCTTGTCCTCAAGCAATAAACATTTTCATATTTGTTTCACCTTATATAATGAAATTGACTAATAGATCCTATTCAATTTTTTACTTGTAATATTACTTCGTTTATTCTATAAAAGAGTCACACATGTAGTATGCATCTGAATGCAAAGTATACACATGAATGTATGAAAACACAAAACAAACATGAAGCATGCATGAAGTAGACACATGTAAAATGTAATAACCCCAACAGGTTATAACTTCTTCAAACACCAAAAATCTTTATACTTCAGTGGTTTGACATTTCGTCAAACACTTTGCAAGCAAGCTCTGATACCACTATAATGGCCCTCCTCAAATCTGCTCTCAAAAATGCTGATGAAAGCTCAAGGAATTTTGTCAAACACTTTGCATACAAGGGGTCATATGACTGATATAACTTTTCAGATTGTTGCAATAACTCTTGTTTCAATTTGCATCAAAGAGAATATTTACAAAAGACTCCAGATTGTCTAAACAATGACCTAACATGAATGTGCAACTAATTTTGGCAATATTCAATACAAATATGTGACTTAAACTACTTACAATATGCAGCTACAATAACTAGTGATTATGACAAATACTTTGGATGCAACCTAAGATGGCATTAATGCACTTACAACCAAGTAGCATTAATATAAACACTTAGTATGCAAAATTATGACATTGTTTATGCCAAAAAGAGAACTTACAACCAATTGACATTTTGTCAAACAATTGGCATGCAAACCAATAAGTTGATCATCAAACTCTAGGTTTGCAATATAGATAGTCTAAAAATTACAATGCTCTTTCAATTGCAAAATCTTAGCCTTCCTTTGCTACCAATAATGCCAAATGGCAAACAAAGACAAGTACAATATGAAAATAGTGAAGTGCTGAAGTTATATTTTGTACTTAGCTGAAAACTTACATTTCTCAGAAAATATGCCAAATGAGAAGTGAAGAACCTGATTGTAGATGGCTGTAATAATTTTCTACAATGCTGCCCCTTTTGCTTTTCTTTTTCCAATTTTCTTTTTCAATTGCTTTTTCGGATCCACTTTTTGAACTGCTTTTACAGATTGCTTTTTCTGCCTGCTTTTTTGGTTCCGCTTTTTTCGGGCTGCTTTTTCGTATTTTCTTTTTTCAGACTGCTACCATGTTGAATCTCAAGACCATATCTTTCAATGGCGTCAAGATTTCCAACTTGAAAGGATTTTGTCCTTCAAACTATTGAGACATAATGTCCACAAAATTTTCCAATTTCTTTGATATTTCCAACCATACTAAAAAGAAGCTCTTCGCATTCTTTTATAGTGTTCTCACAAGAGCTCAATCCTTCATTTTCTCAATGTGGGATAAAACATCACTCTCTTTATGTAACTTATGTCTCCAATGTGTTATAAAATAAAGGGGACTCTTTTAATTTAAATATTTCCCACAAACTATAGTCTATGCATTAATAAAGTTAAATATTTAAATTTAACTTTATAAAATAATTTTATCAATGCATAACAAATCTTATCAATGATAAACAAGTCTTATTGCCGATTTTAAACAATTACCATCGACATACCACTGCCACTGGATGTCCGACCATATCCAAGATGACTTACTATAAATAGTAAGTATGCCCAAAGTTGCCTCAAAACCCCTCAGAAAGACTTGCAATTGAAACTATCTAGGCCAAATGGCCTCTAAGCCCCTTTAATGTCCTAGTTAGCCTACAAGACCGTGGGGAAATAGGCTAATGAAAACATCATGCTATGAATGCTAAAAAAGGGGACATTACAGTCTGCCCTTCCCAAAATTGCTTGTCCCCAAGCAATGGTCGAACAACAACCCAATCAATCCACCTGGATCCCAAATGTAGTCATGAACTATACTACTGTTAGTCAACATAGGCTCTTGCAACAACCTCTGAAAATTAACCAAGAGGAATCCATAATCAAATTGGCAAATACAACTCACCCAAACTCCAAAGTCAGGAACCCATGAGAAACAAGCTCTTAAAATATCAGAACCCAAGTAGTGTAGATAACCCAAACTGCCAACATAGTAAATACCATCAACATCCCACTAGCTTGTGTGGAATGTACAATATAATTCTGCAACAACGATGAATACTCCTGCATGAAACTGCACCAAATACAGAGAATCCACACACTGCACACCTACTGCAATTAACACAACTCTGCAGATTACTGGTCATTGTCTCATAACCATAATACTCATGCACTTCTAGTGGTGAATAGTCATTACATGGTAGATAGCAAAAATGAGAGCCTAGACCAAACCTGTCTGCCATCAACTCCTCAACACATGGATCAAAAGAAAATTGATGAACATATCCTACAGTATAATGCCGGTAAAAAGAACCAATCCCAGTCAAAGACTCATCCTGTAGACGTGATACAACCAATTGTGACTGATCATCAGCTAAGTCAGAGGATGATATAGCCAAGAGTGTAGAATCAACAACAACATCACTAGTCTCTGTGCCCTCCAAGTCAAACATACCACAATGCTCAGCTGCAACGCCCAACTCTGTTGAACCTGCCTCTAGTAGAAATGGACCAAATATGCCAATACTAGTGTCATGGATAAATATATCCTCATCTCCACTACCTCTATCAACCTCGGCCATGGACATCCTCGGATCACCAGACACCATGGTCAGTGAATGTATAGAATCTGGTAAAGATTGAAGTTGTTCCAACTCCATAGTCACCTTAGCTAAATGAAACTGTGACTCCTCAAAAGCCAACTGTGTACTCTCAAGAAACTCAGAAGTCACCTCAAGTTGCTGAGTAAGCTCACTCACCTCATCTTCCTTGACCAATAATGCATCATATGCTATATTGCCCCAATCCATAAAATAATCTTTGTAGGTTGCCAACTGCATATAGTTCTATCTCAGAATCCAAATAGCCTCCCATAAAGAGTGGATCTCTATCAAGGAAAGATAACTGCCTCCCTGCTCATCACTAGTAGGAGAACCCCATCCATAAACTGCTAACAACTATCGAGCAGCATTGAAATGCTCGCAAGTAATAGAAATGTCTTGCTTGCCAACTCTCAGCTGACTAGACACATGATTGTGCCGACTGGTCAAACTCCTATACTCTATCCCTGGTACACTGTCCAAAGGAGTAACCTTAGAATAACTATCACCTGTAATACTCAAATCCTGGGACTCTTCTATAAACTCTATCATATCTGAGAGATCATTAACCCATTCCAACAAGAATGGTCGACTAGATATATGAACAATGCCCAACACAGGTGTGTAAAAACTAAATCCAGCATCAAACAAGCTACTGGCATGGATGAGAACTACACTTGGAAAGCTACTAATCAAGTCCATGATGGTGCAACAGATACCACTACCAAAGAATGATAAATATCTCCGGTCAAAATGATCCCAAGTACTAAGATAAGGATCCCAACATCTAATCCATGAACGGAAACCAACTGGCAATTCAAGTAAACTTCTCACTTGAGTAATGTGAACAATACCAACTGACTTCATGCACCTATCTATAGTCTTTGAATTTAGAGTGTGAATGCTAAACGTACTCATATCATCATCAATATGTGACCCGACTGTAAAAGGAAACTGAGTCCCTGCTATATGTGCTAACTCCCAAACTAAACTCACCTCAAGACAATGCTCATCCACATGTCTCTCAGAATCCTAGAGAGCCAACTTCATTGCCTCCATGCCTTCCTTGATCTGTTGTAAGTCATCACAAGAAGAACCTGTTGTGACTCCTTTCTATCTCTCCTGCAGTTGAATCATCCAAATGTGATTCTCAATAAATCCATGTATCCTATCATGATGAGATAAAGCCGTGACAATATTCTTGTCCCTTGTCTTCAGTTGGCGTACCGAACCAAATAAAGAGCTACTAGCCTCTATCTCATGTGAAGAAGCATCTAACTGTGCCTAATACTCACTTTCTGCAAAGTCCTGAATGCTCACTTGTTGATCAATTGTACTATCCTCAAACATGAAAATATCCTCAATTGTTGTAACTTCATCCAACCCAATTGTACTAGAATCACTATCTATGTCAATCGCACAATTCGGTGTGCCTATGATATCACCTTCTGGCTCAACTTGCACAACGTCTGTAACCCCTTCTACCTATGAAGATGATGCAGATAAACCATTACCTGAAGATATGCTAATGTCTCCCTGTATCGAATCAACATGTCTGTTAAACTCCTCATACAAGTTTTTGCCTGTCATAGGGAAGGTACGATCCTTAGGCCTATCAAAATGTTCAATCAGTCTCTCCTTAAACTCCACATATGAGGTAATATGTGCATGACCCATAGTGACCATACCATGATGCCACCACTCCTGTGCTAACCCATCCAGGTGAATTGCTGCATACTTAATAGCTTCTTCCTTAGGCATAGGGTTCATTTGAAAGTATGTGTCAAGCTTTTGAACCCAAGCTCTTGCTATAGACTTCCCCGAGCCATCATAATATGGTAACTGAAGTTTCCCTACTTTCTTTTGTAGCTCATAGCTCTGGAACCTGTCATGTCCACATGGCATATGCTTCATCCGCACATCTATATACTCCCTAAAGGTGATTGTAGCAATAAAATTTGGACCTCCAACTTCTCAATCTCTCCTCAGCTAGTCCTGTATATTAGTGATCCGGGGCTCTAGTACGGGCTGCTTTGGAGCTCTAGGAGGAAATATGGGAATCATGGGCCGCAAACTCATTGTCCTAGTTTGCTGGGGTGCACGATCGAAATTGTTCCCAACTTGTTCACCTCCATTATGTCCCCCATCCTAATTATTACCATTATGATTATTTCCTCCACCCACATTAGCATTCAACCCCATTTGACAAGCCATCATTTGCATCATAAGCTCAAATCTCTGACTTTGTTCCTATGCTCTTTGCTCTGCCAATCACTGTCGCTGTGCTAAGGTGTCTAATAATTGTAAGAATCTTTCCTTTCCCTAATTTGAATCGGCATTCATTTTGTCAAACATTTTTCTCTCTATCTGGCTATTCCAAATTCCCTATAAGACCTCCACAGGATGGTAGGACTTATAGATCTGGTACCACTGTAATAACCCCAACAGGTTATAATTTCTTCAAACACCAAAAATCTTTATACTTCAGTGGTTTGACATTTCGTCAAACACTTTGCAAGCAAGCTCTGATACCACTGTAATAACCCCAACAGGTTATAACTTCTTCAAACACCAAAAATCTTTATACTTCAGTGGTTTGACATTTCGTCAAACACTTTGCAAGCAAGCTCTGATACCACTGTAATGGCCCTCCTCAAATCTACTCTCAAAAATGCTGATGAAAGCTCAAGGAATTTTGTCAAACACTTTGCATACAAGGGGTCATATGATTGATATAATTTTTAAGATTGCTGCAATAACTCTTGTTTTGATTTGCATCAAAGAGAATGTTTACAAAAGACTCCAGATTGTCTAAACAATGACCTAACATGAATGTGCAACTAATTTTGGCAATATTCAATACAAATATGTGACTTAAACTACTTACACTATGCAGCTACAACAACTAGTGATTATGACAAATACTTTGGATGCAACCTAAGATGGCATTAATGTACTTACAATCAAGTGGCATTAATATAAACACTTAGTATGCAAAATTATGACATTGTTTATGCCAAAAAGAGAACTTACAGCCAATTGACATTTTGTCAAACAATTGGCATGCAAACCAATAAGTTGATCATCAAACTCTAGGTTTGCAATATAGATAGTCTAAAAATTACAATGCTCTTTCAATTGCAAAATCCTAGCCTTCCTTTGATACCAATAGTGCCAAATGGAAAACAAAGACAAGTACAATATGAAAATAGTGAAGTGCTGAAGCTATATTTTGTACTCAGCTAAAAACCTACATTTTTCAGAAAATATGTCAAATGAGAAGTGAAGAACCTGATTGTAGATGGCTGTAATAATTTTCTACAATGCTGCCCCTTTTGCTTTTCTTTTTCCAATTTTCTTTTTCGATTGCTTTTTTGGATCTGCTCTTTGAACTGCTTTTACAGATTGCTTTTTTCTGCCTGCTTTTTCATATCTTCTTTTTTCAGACTGCTACCATGTTGAATCTCAAGACCATATCTTTCAATGGCATCAAGATTTCCAACTTGAAGGGATTTTGTCCTTCAAACTATTGAGACATAATCTCCACAAAATTTCCCAATTTCTTTGATATTTCCAACCATACTAAAAAGAAGCTCTTCCCTTTCTTTTATAGTGTTCTCACAAGAGCTCAATCCTTTGTTTTCTCAATGTGGGATAAAACATCATTTCCTTTATGTAACTTATGTGTCCAATGTGTTATAAAATAAAGGGGACTCTTTTAATTTAAATATTTCCCACAAACTATAGTCTATGCATTAATAAAGTTAAATATTTAAATTTAACTTTATAAAATAGTTTTATCAATGCATAACAAATCTTATCAATGATAAACAAGTCTTATTGCCGATTTTAAAAAATTACCATTGACATACCGTTGCCACTGGATGTCTGACCATATCCAAGATGACTTACTATAAATAGTAAGTATGCCCAAAGTTTCCTCAAAACCCCCCAGAAAGACTTGCAACTGAAACTATCTAGGCCAAATGGCCTCTAAGCCCCTTTAATGTCATGGTTAGCCTTCGGGACCATGGGGAAATAGGCTAACGACAACATCATGCTATGAATGCTAAAAAAGGGGACATTACATAAACACAAAGCATACACGATGAAGACAGATGATGCATGAAGGCACAAAGTAGACACGATGTAGATAGATGAAGACACAGAGCAAACACGATGCAAACACATCATACATAACCTTGATTAGATCCTAAAATTAACAATGCGTAACAACTATACTTCTTCATTAGGCTTATGAACCTTGCAGCCACAAAATAAGCATCAGTACATGTATATATATATATATATATATATATATATATATATATATATATATATATATATATATATATATATATATATATATATATAAACTTCAAAGAAATTTGAATAATAATAAGTTAATCCAAGCCAGTTCCATACTAAGCCTAAGAGAAAAACTTTGGCTCCCTTGGCCCCGGTGGTAGGTGTTAGGCATCCACACGAGGTGGTCTACTTAGTGGATTGCTTGTTTGGCTAGAAAGGTTCTTGTGAAAATGAGCCATTACTATCTTTCCCTTGACTAGCACTACAATAGGGTGTTCTCTCTTGATTGCAGACTCCATAGGAAAGTGGTAGGGCTCCCCTTTTCTTATTTACATAATCTTTTGGAATGAATCTTTCTCTCTCTCCTTATTATGTTCATCATAAGATGGTAGATTTACGGTGCAGAGGGCGCGTGAAACAAGCTCCAAGCATATTCGACAAGTGCTCGAAATTACTCCACCTCTCCCTCCACCAACTCCCTATCTTAGGATATCATAATGTGGATGAGAAGATGAGTATTAAATTTAATTCACTTAGTTCATTTGAAAGATTTCTTCTTATAGTACACAAACAACTTTCTCTCTCCTTGTTACGATCATCTTGATGGTAGAATGATGGTGTAGAGGGTGCATGAAACAAGGTCCAAGTGTATCCAACAAGTGCTCAAAATTACTCCACCTTTCCCCCACCAACTCCCTATCTAAGATTATGTAATTTGGACGAGAGATAGACTCTTTGTACTATAATTGAAATGTATTCTAATTACTATGTTTTCCTTAAATCAACATTTATTTATATTTCATTTTTTCATATATTATGATTTCTTTTTATTTTGTAACTAGAATCATTGATAAATTATTCAATATTCTTCACAATAACAAATGTGTCGGTAATAAGAAAGACACTATCAATTATTTCATAATAATATATGCACAAAATATATACCTTACCTCATTACCTTTATGTGTTGAAGTGGTGATTTGGGAGTATGAAGTAATCTTCATATCCACTTAAGGTCTTCCTCTAGTTTAATCTTGAAGACAATTTGATTCTCAAATGAGAATCCCAAAAATAAAGAATTTTAGTAATTTCATCTTAAAATTCAAAATTCAAAATAAACCAAAGGTGAGCTTATGTTGATTGAAATATTCAATATTTGGTATCCTCTTCAAATTTATCCTTTGATTCTATATCACCTTCCTTATCCTCCTTCTAATTTTGTTACGGGTACTTCGAATGAGGTAAAGTCAATCCTTAATTCCTTTGTCCAGAATTCTTTCCACCATTTCTCCTCAAGGTGAAATCAATGCTTTCTCCAGTAGTTTTGCACTTAGTTTCAGAGATAAAGACTTCATTGATTAAATAAGATAATACACAATTGTGAATAATAATATATGATCATTCTAATAAATATCTAAATTAAAGACATATTGTCTTATAATCATAACAGATTGTATTACTATCTTGTTGCACATCAACTATTCCTCTTACATTTAATAAATTTTTTATTAGACTGTACTCTTGAATACTCAATAATTATAATATTGAGATAGGTAATTTCATCTATATCATCAACAATAATTTTATCTTATTTTCATTATTTAAAAATAACATTTATATTCATATTCATATTGACCATTATGAATTATTTTATATACCTAATAATATTATTAGAATTTTGTTTCAAAATAACATTATCATAAAAATTAATATAACTTTATAAATAGATAATTTGAATTGATACTCTTTCAGTTAAATAATCATACTTACCTTATAGAAGTCATTTTTGTACTTACCAATGCATTTTCCTTTGTTTCTTTACGCTTGCATCATGTGATAATCTTCATGCGATAGTCTTGAAAGGAAGCTCAAGCAATGGCCCAGTCACTAAATGTAGAATGTTTGTCACAATAAAAGAATGTTTCAGATTATGCTAGCTAAATATCTTTGCATCAGAAGAACTATTGAGAGCTTTGAAATCACAGCTTGATTGAATGGTTCTCCTCTTTTTCATATGTTGAAACACATGAGGGCATGCATTTTTTCTAGCTAAAACCCATCTTTTGTAATGCAAATCTAGTGAGAAAATAAAAGGGGGCGGTAGTTGTCAGCAGGACTGGAGCCTTCTATCCTATTCAAATTTTAACATAACTAGCTCTAGCAGTTGTCTTGTCTGCTCACTCTTGCAAGACATCGTTATATGTGCAAAAAGGGTGGAGTGGTTGCAGTCCAAGATGGGGGTTGAGGGAGAATTACTGGTAACTTGGAGCGGCAGATAATAAATGGGCATTCTATGCCATGGAAGGGAACTGACCAATTCAAGAATGTAGCAACCAGTCTCAAGTTGAGCATTCACGTATAATTTTATGCAGATGCTCCTTTGGAATCCACTGATGTAATGACTGTATTTTGCTCACTTTAATTTGCCATTTTCGTTGTGAACTCTTTCCTATTAGTTCTTCATATTTTGAAAAGGGGAGAGCTGGCTTCAGTCTGTCCAACTAATACCTATATTCTTTGTACCTTTCCCACATCATAATGACCCTTTCTAATCATTTATTAATTTACCTCTTTTTATTAGCCTTCTCCATGTTTCTTCCCCATGTCACACTAAATGTTTATTGTCACTTAACTATAGCCAAGAAAACCCGTATGCTTGATATATGTGGACTTGGCTCATGGGCTGTATGTTTTCTGTGGCTGGCATTAGTTTTTGCAGTTGTATTCGCACTCATTGCATTGCATCCCAAGGTACAATTAAATCTTGCTATTGGTTTTACAAATGTTTAAGGGTTTATATGTTTGAACAAAGGATTTCCACATCAAGAACTAAGATCTATTTGAATAGAATATGGTGAATAGGAATTGACTTTTCTTTGTTGATGCTAAGAGTACTTATAGCTTGGACAGGTTGTGCTTCAACCTTGACAATGCTTTGGAAAACAACATAGTTGCATTGGTTCTTATTAATGCAATGAATTGTAGCAGCAACCCTACTCTATTCATCTGTCTTCAAGAAATCAACAGCCACCTTGAGATACTCTCAAATTCTTGATAAAAAGATTAATTTCTTGTGAGAACATTACCAAGTTGGGACTAGTCAAAATTTTAGGGAAATTGAATCATATATTGTGATTACTCATTTGAGTTCAATTTTGTTGGCTCTTTTTGCCATTTTATCTTGTGGCCATTCTAAGATTTTTGTCATATTCTTTCAACTCTAGTTGCTAAATTTTAGGTGAAACCTACACAGAATAAAAAAGTAGCCACTGAAAACTTGTTGTATGTATTGATGGTTAAACACATTATGGCATACATAGATGGGCCAATTCTTCATGTTTTATTTTTTATATTTTATACCATGTAAACCTATTGGTTAGTGATTGGCCATGGACTTAAAAGTGTTGTGGTATCAAAAATGTCTGTGACGGCAGGTGAATGGTAGCCTCTTGCCAGCTTCTGTCATCTTTGTATATCGTGCATATGTGTGCTACACTGGACTTTCAAGCGAACCAAGTAATTATGCCTGTGATAGGCTCCATAAACATACAAAGCTGTCTCTACTAGTACTCTTATTACTAGGCTTCTAACACCAGTTTTGTCTGTTGTCTATTCTGCAGTCCGTGTTGGATCTTTAACTACATTTCTTTTACCACCACCCTCACCACGGTGAGGCACATCACAAGGTATCTTTCTACTTATAATATTTGTCCCAACATTTTTGTGAAGTCTTTAAAGTTCCATACTAGACCAAGAACATAAGCAATCTTCCATAATCCTTGTCACCATATCATGTTGTTTTCCTATTTGATCTCTAAATGCATTTCACATTGATTAAGTTGAACATCATTGTTTGTCTTCTTATTATTGCAGTCATACTTATTTTGACTTATGCTCTTAAATGTAACTCTGTATTATTGACTTTATGGTTGAATCAATTTTGATAATCATTGGCTAATGACTATTGTTGCTTCATTTCAATATGTGAATATGAGAATCCATGGTATTCCCCAAACTCACAATGATATGCAACTAAACTGTTCAGATCATATGAATCACTCATGATTTAATTAGCAGACACTAAGATAATGCGATGCCAAGTGACAATGATGCTTCATCCATTTTCACTATTCCATCAACTTCTGATTGGAGTTACTCCCAGGTTGTTTGATATGAGCCAATATCAATTTGCAGGGAAATTGTGTATTCCCAAATTATTTTTGGTGGGTTTTTATATTATTTTCTATTGAGGATGATTTGAATGCCGTGTATGAGACAAAAATCTGGCTGGTTGCATTAGGCTTGATTTCAAAGCCAGTCATCAATTTGCCTTCATTAATTGGCTAAGCTCTGAAACATATGTAGTGGCTAGTCTGATTCTTTCAATGTGTAAATATTAAATACTCTTCATTGACCTTACCCTGCTC
The DNA here is from genome assembly GCA_028749045.1 of Cupressus sempervirens. Classification (NCBI taxonomy): domain Eukaryota; kingdom Viridiplantae; phylum Streptophyta; class Pinopsida; order Cupressales; family Cupressaceae; genus Cupressus; species Cupressus sempervirens. The sequence goes on along the minus strand of CM053783.1, from coordinate 600,865,718 downwards.
ACATCGTATTTGTAGCAGATTTCATCTTTTTCCTTTCCTTTTATACGGATATATTATTTTTTTCACAGGATGGAAGAATCAAGCTCTGATACCATTTGTAATGTCCCCTTTTGGGACGTTAGGGTTTCTTACTATAAATATGTTTTCTCCCAAGTCCTTCCATTTGTTATGAATTTTTTAGGGGTCATTCGTTTGTGACTTTTTCTTTTATTTGTATCCCATTTTTTCCATATCTTTTTTTTTATCATCTTTTCTAATGCGTTGATTTATTATATATATGAATATATTCATAGAGTCGTGTCCTTTCAAATTAATATTAATTATATATACTTTTTTTAATGATTATATACTATATTATTATATTAACTATATTATAAAATTTATGTAAAGTCTATTACAACATTATGTAATCTTAGATATTATGATGAATTATAACTATATCATTATTAAACATACCCTAAGATCATTATATTAAATAATGACATATTATTATACGTATTTAGATATATTATATATATATATATATATCACGTATATTTAATATTATTTATCTTATTTATTATAATTTAATTGTGATAATAATTAGATATATTATTGTCTTATTGATTTACATTGTAATTATAACATTTATTCCTTATATATATATATTGATATTATTATTATGAATAATAATTTCATTATATTCATATAAATAATATAAATAATTAAGTAAAATAGATCATAAATATTTATAGTTTATCAATATTATTTCTTTAGGAATAGTATATGAATTATTATTATATTTTATCCAATAATTATAGGATTCCCTTTAGGAGGGGTCATGACAGTCAACACACTTAACAAATTTTCTTAGTTGATGTCGAGTATGATATAGATGCCGAGTTATAGTATGTGTTGAGCTAGAAATTCAACAAGTGCCAAGTCATTCAGATGTTGAGCAGATAGACAGTGCTGAGCAAGTTAGAATTTCTATAGGTGTCAAGCAATTCAGAATTTCTATAGGTGTCGAGTAAGACAGAATTTCTATCGGTGCTGAGAAAGACATATTTTCTATATGTGCCAAGCATTAGTAATTAGTAAATTTCAAGTAACACAGAATCAACATAAGAGTTTGTGCCCTCACAAACTAAGATGTAAACCATTTTTGAGCTGGCATAGGATGAATCTCAAAGGATGAAAAGATAAGATTGAATAGTTTTAATTCCCTATAAAATCAACATGCAAGCAATCAAAAAAATGGAAAGATTTGAGTGGGAAATATGGATGAATCTCAATCGTAGATTCATACCTAACCCTAAGTATTGAAACCCTTTTAAGGAGGTCAAAACCCCATAATTCAGGAGTGTATGATGTTGTACACGAATGCATGAGATAATTCTAGCAAAGTTTGAAGGAAGTTAAAAGGGGTGAAATGACCTAGAAGGAGGACATCATTGCAGTATCATTTATAAGAACAGAGTATTAGTACTTCATACAGAATTATATTAGATCAAGAAGGATCATATTAGATTGGATAGAACAAGGATTTGAAATCAGCAATTGAGGATTGTAAGTTATCAGGTCAACACATTCTACTATACTTTCTAGCCATTGTATTAGGAGAATGAAAATCCTATAAAGATAGGTTGGTTTAACAACCACATTGTCAATCCTTTAACAGGGTGACATTCTAAGTGAATGTTTGTAAATCCTTTAGATATGTGACTTTTAATAGGGTGTTAGAGCCTTTAATAGGGTAGGCCTTTCATAGGGCAGACCATTGTTGATGGTCAAACTTTGTAACCTTGACAAGTTACATATTGTTGTAGCGATAAGTTGTGGGTGTCATCCCCACCCTAGTTTTACCTTCTCATTTTGGAGGGTTTCTGGGTGATCAAATATTGTGTTGTCTATTTTCATGCATACCTTTACTTTCATGTTAATTAGATATGTTTCATGCAATATTAATTTTAGTTAAAATTTTTATAGCTTAAAGTTTGGTACTTCTAATTCACCCCCCTCCGCCCCCCCCTCTTAGAAGTATTCTTCCCACTTGTAAATTCCAACAATTGGTATAAGAGCTAAGTTCTTACAAGGAGAATTCTTACAACTTGATAAAAAGATTTGGAAATGGAGGTCTACAAGCTTGGGAAGATTATAGAGAATTAGGTGATTGAGATACATCTCATTCTATATTCTCTGGAAGAAGCTAGCAAGAATTGAGGAAATCCCTAAAGAGAAGAAAAGAAATTGCCATAGCTGAAAATGATACACAATACAAGGAGATTGACACCTCAAAAGTATTTGCCAATCGAGATTCTAAGGAGTTTAATGCAGCAATTGCAAATCTGATGGAGAAGAATAAAGCTCAAGTAGAAGAGATCAGAACTCTTAAGATTGAACAAGAATCGCAAGCCATGATGCTTTGTGAAGTGACTGAACAAAAGAAGAAAGCTATTGAGGATAAAGCTATGATAGAAGAAGACAAGAGAAACCTTGCCAATAGACTAGAGGAAAAGTCAATTGAACTTGCAAGAATTTCTAACATGTAGCTAGACACCCTAAGCCAGATGATGAATGCTCATCATGAACTAAATGTCAAGGACATTGAGATCTCCACACTATAGATGCAAAATGAACAACTGAAAAATGACTTGAGAAGAGAGAAAGAAATTTCATAAAGCTTAAACAAACCTAATGAAGCCATCAAGTACTTTGAACAAATATTGAAATCACCAAGATCTAGTAATGACACTTCAGGACTAGGATACACCAGCACTAAAAAAGGAGAGTCATCAAAGACTGTAGAAGAAAAAAGTGACAAAGGTAAGAACACAAAACCTACTTGTCATTTTTGTGGTAAAAAGGGACATACCTCTAATATGTGTAGGAGCAAGAATGCCAATCAACATGATGAACCTAAAAACATGGGTCATTGTCACAAGTGCAACAAGAAAGGACACCATGCACATGACCATAGGACTAGAACCATTAGGAAACCAAGATTTGAAGGTCACTTCTACAATTGCATGAAGTATGGACATAGATCTTTTGAATGAAAATCAAAGCCTATGTGGACAATAAATCAACCAACAAAGTCAAATAATCATGGACATCACTATAATTGGGACTACAATACTAGGTAGAGTTGTCACTACTATCAAGAATTTGGAAACATTTTAGAGAATTGCATAAGAACACACTTTAGTGGCAACTATAGCAAATGGTTGAGTCAAACTACTTGTTTTAGCTACCTAAAGACTGGTCACATTAGGAAGCAATGCCCAAAAAGAACAAAGGCACCCAACTCTGAGTTCAACAAAGGAAAAGGAAAAGTTGATGTTGAACACATCAGAGGAGAAATGAATAGAACATGGAAAAGAAAAGATGAAAGTAGTACATCCAATGGAGGGATCACTTCACCTTAAAGGTCAAGTGGTCACACTTCATCCAAATAAGAAAAAGAAGGTATGTGGGACTAATATTTAATTTTTTTTTATCATACATCAGTTCCAAGACTAAATGAATACTAAAAAAGATAGATTAGCATAATAAAGATGCAAAGTTAAATCTTCAAAATCTTCACATTGTTGCCAAGTAAGGAAAGTTGCGTTTAGATGCTGAGTGTTCTGCCAAAGTTAGTAGAAGCTGAGTGAAAGAAAACTCCAATGTATGCCAAGTGTTGGAAAATCAATGAAAGTCGAGCGAAACATAATTTCATAAGGAGTCAAATGGACAATTGTATATGCACTAAGCATTAAATGCTATGAAATGAAGGGTATAAGGTCAAGTTTACAAACATTTTTCATTATCACAAACATAGAGCAAGAGAAATAAGAGTGCATAAATGAATCCCAAGTAGAAATTAAAGCTTTTGCATAGATCCAAGCCAAGGTTCAACATCATTTTTTCGATTCAAGGTATTTTTACTAGTGCCGAGCTATGCAATTAAGCAATTTTTACATCTTGAAACCCTAGTTTGAAGAAATGGCATCTAGCTCTAGGAAACCCTAGGAAAAGGAGTTGTTTGAGGTTCAATTGGTTAGTAATGAAGTTAAACAACCTAATTTTAGACCAATCCCCAAAGTTTCTTATAAGAATGACCCTATCAGAGCTTTATCCATGATTCCACCTAAAGTTGAGATGGTGCAAGATGTTAGGAGATGCTATAAATGCAAATTGGAGCTATTGGTGATATGGAGATTAGGGAAGCATACAATAAACTATGTGAGAACTGGGTATTGAAATAAGAGTTTCAAATTGTTGAGAGGAAGGGCTTAACCCTGTGCCCTAGATTTCCCTACTATATTCAAAATGGAATGGGTAAGAATTGTGCTGAGCAAAATCCATGATGGACACCTATGGTTGGAAGATAGACCCATTAAACTATCCAAAATAATTGTACATAGAGTAACTAGGTATCCAACCCTAGAACAACCAAAAACCCTAAGGAGTGATTCTGAAGAAGCCATAGAGAAGAACACTAGGGAAAAATGGAATAAGAGAGGGATGACCATTGACACCATCAAAGATCCTCTTGTAGAATTTTTTGTTAGAGTCATATCTCATAAATTCTACTAGTCAAACTGACTCAATAGTGTACCTTGTATTGCAGTAGACATGGGATACAAAATTGTTAAGAAGGATCATACTTATAATCTAGCTAAACTACAATTACAGTAGATTATGGAGAATTTGGGAGCAATAAGAATGTCCAAGGGAGCCCAATGCAAATTTGGAGCAATTTTGATATGTATGTTCTTTTATGTATAGAATGAATTCCCCTCTTTTGGAAAGGTAAGTTGGAAAGCAAACAAGTCAATAATAGTATAGGTGAATGAATACATAGAATAGATGGGGGAAAATTTTGAAACTATAATGACCAATTATTTTGAAGACTTTAAGAAGTTAATGAAACAGAGAATAAGGATACCTATCTCTCTTGTTGAGCAACATATTAATGACATTTTTTTCTTAGTGGACATTGATTTCACATACATCCAAGCATCAATAGCAAGGGTGAGATGGATAAGGCCACTTGGTTATGAAATCAACATTGATGAGGCATCAACAACAATCCCAACATTGCTAGCAGAGGATATTGATAAAAGTGCTCGGCCCTTTGGCACTTATGATGTTGTCAGACCCAAGGTGGACATGGAGTTGAAAACTACTTTAACACTAAAGAAAAAGGAAAAATTGGTGAAGAAGCTTAACGCAAGATTTGGTGAGGGCACAATAGAAGATGAGGAGGATGATGAAGAGGGAGATGAAGATGAAGAACTGGATCAAGGGCCACTTGGATTGACCCAAGGTATGAGAGAAGATGCAAAAGAGGTAGAAGGTGTCAAGGAGGAAGAAAAAGACAAGGAAGCACCTGTCGTGCCTCAACAAAAGAAAAGAAAAGCCACCACCAAACTAGTTGCTCAGCCAAAGATAGTTGCTAAGCCTAGCCCTATAAAGCCTACCACAAAGGTCAGTACAAGAGCCACATCAAAGAAGGCTAAGGAGTAGGAAAAGAAGAAGGCCACTGAGTAGGAAGGTCTAGCCCAAAAGAAGCTGAGAAGAAAATATGTTGCACCTCCTAAATTAGATGAAGAAAGAATAGTATATGATGATAATGGCCAATTCAGAGTGGTAAGTCACACCAGCAAGTTTAATTTGGAAAATATATGTGATAACATTAGGGATAATGCATACTTGTTAGGTTTAAAAGGTATTGATTTTAATAAGTTGAATAGAGAGGAATAGAACATGGTTGAAGAGTCAGTCTACACCATGATGGCAAAGTTCAAGAACACTCCACTTGTACTTGACAATACAATGCCTAGGGAGTTATATTCAATTGTAGAAAAGAAATGGCATTATTGCCTCAATATAAAAAAAGAAATAGGAGAGTCAACATTGGCTCGAGTCATGCCTGAACTCACTAAAGGGAAAATTAGTAAGACAAACAAGAAGTATGGGAGAAAATTTGCACCCAAGTATAGAGTCTTTAGTTACTGCAAACTAAAATTGAGGATGTTATCAAAAAGTCCACACAAATGTGGAAGTTGATCTATGGCCTGACAATTGTGAAAGAAGGAGAAGAAGATCCCTTTGAGGGAAGAAACAATGAAGAGGAAGAAGACAATGATAAGAAGGAAGAAGGAAAAAAAGAAAAGGAAGAGGTTATAGTGGAGAAGGAGACACAAAAAGATGATATGGAAACTATTGTGGAGTAGCAACAAGAACAAAGTGTGCAAGACACATAATTGCCACCACCAAGTCCTCCACATGTAACCACCACACTTGCAAATACAATAACTATTCAAGATGTTCTTGACAAATTTGGTCAAAACATAAATCCACTAACTGTAGAGGACCTTAAAAAGATCCTTCGCTAGACTACACTACAAGCTCAATTGTGTACAAATTTAGTCTTGGTGAGTGTGGAAGAACTACAAAAGGTTGTAGCTAACATCACAAGGGATAAGGTGAATCCACAAGAACCACCTTCTCATATCCCAATAGCTACAAGTGGACAACCCCAAGAGCAAGCTACACAAGACACATCTGCAAAGGTTGACTCCATAGGTCAAGTCTTGATAACTGAACAAAAGACACAAGGAATAGAGGAGACAGAGCCTACAAGGAAGCAAACAAGACAGATAGATACATCTGTCTCTACAACACAAGAACAAGGTGCACCTCCAAAGATCACTACAACTAAGAAGGAAATAATTGAAGATGACAAGGAAAGTCCTAAGGAGAAGGAACAAGAGGCAATACAAACATTGATAAACTTGCCTAAAATAGGGACTCCAGCTGGAACAATACAAAATTTGAGCACTGAAGCAATACCACTACAAATTTCAGCACCAAGCTCGAACTCTACAAGGGTTGCAAGGGTACTTCACTATGGAGACCTACACTAGATGAGGACATAGTCATTCCCAAGTATGACTATGAAAATATGAACATTGATTAGATAAATGAAGTGCTAGAGGCACTTGAGAGGAAGAAGAAGCAAGAGATACTCATAAATGAGTATAAACAAAGGCAAACTTTGATTGAAATAAATAACATCTTTTTAGATGCATTTAGCTTGCAGGTACCTAATGAAACCAAGCCAATCATGGAGCAACTACCTAGTATAGTGGACTAGGTACAGAATGAAGACCTTGATACTAATGCAAAATTGTTAGAATGGTCTAAAAAAAGGTTTCAAACCAAGGTGAATGAAAGAATATCAAGTGAGATAGAGATTTCACAAGTTGAGCTAGCCAAGAAGATTGAAAAGGTAAATGCAGTACTTGAGAATATATTCTCATTGTAGTCAAAATTGTTTGAACCATCAATTTTCACACAAGAAACCAACTAGCGAATAATGAGCTTGGAGAGGAACCTTAAAATATCAAGCATGCAACTACCTAAGAATCCAACTTAGAGTGAGAAGTATTTTCAAACTATGCTTCACACTCAGAAGGAACTAGTGTTAACAGTAGATGAGACAAATGTAAAGGCCAAGTTAATAAAAATTCAATCTACCATCATCCCACACATGGAAATTTTGTAGAAAGAATATGCCTATTCTAAAAATGTTTTAAAGAAAGACCCCAATCTTTCTACATCGGAAGGCCTAGTTCACCTTGTAGCAGAGATAGCCATCCAGCTTAAATCATTGGAAATTGCACTATACAATTGGGATGCTACTCTTAGGATAGTTATGGAGGTAAATAAATCCTTTTTGGCTAAGTATTCAGTTAATGTATAGAACCCTTTGACATAAGTATCAAAAAAGGGGGAGATAATTATAATAAAAAGGGGAAGATAAGAAGATAAATTCTGAGGAAGAGAAATAGATAAGCCAAAAGGAAATTATAACTGCAAGGGATGATGTGTTAAAGGAGGAGTAAAACTAGAACAAGGCAAATAGAATAGAGTAGATAGAGAAAGAATGACAAGGCAAGGTAGAGATAAAGAGTATCATAAAAAACATGAGACAAATCCAACATGAGAAGTTGTGTATATAGCAAAGGCACATCAATTGAGGGGGAGTTAAAAATTTTGAGGTATCTTCACAAAATTTTGAACAATTTTTAAAGTTTTGTATATATGCCAAATAGATGTATATTATACTTAAGAAGATTAGATTCATCATGTATAGTTAAGTTTTTTTGACACTCATGTCAAAGGGGGAGGTTGCTAGTCTCAGATTGGTTTTGACAATTGAGTGTCAACACACTTAAGAAATTTTCTTAGTTGATGCCAAGTATGATATAGATGTTAAGTTATAGTATGTGTTAAACCAAAAATTCAATAGGTGCCGAGTCATTCAGATGCCGAGTAGATAGACAGTGTCGAGCAAGTAAGAATTTCTATAGCTGCCAAGCAAGTCAAAATTTCTATAGGTGTTGAGCAAGACATAATTTCTATAGGTACCAAGCAAGACATAATTTCTATATGTGTCGAGCATCAATAATCAGTAAGTGCCAAGTAACATAGAGTCAACATAAGAGTTTGTGCCCTCACAAACTAAGATGTAAATCATTTTTGAGCTGACACAGGATGAATCTTGAAGGATTAAAAGATAAGATCAAATCTTTTTAATTCCCTATGAAATCAACATGCAACAAATCAGAAAAATGGAAAGATTTGAGTGGGAAAGATGGATGAATCTCAATCATAGATTCATACATAACACTAAGTCTTGAAACCTTTTTAAGGAGGTCAAAATCCCATAATTTTGGAGTGTATGGTATTGTATGGGAATGCATGAGAGAACACTAGCAAAGTTTGAAGGAAGTTAAAAGGGGTGAAAAGAATTAGAAGGAGGACAACATTGCAATATTAGTTATAAGAATAGAGTATCAGTACTTTCAACATAATTATATCAGATCAAGAAGGATTAGATCAAATTGGATAGAACAAGGATCTAAAATCAACAATTGAGGATTGTAAGTTATTAGGTCAACACATCCTACTATACTTTCTAGCCATTGTATTAGGAGAATGAAAATCCTATGAAGATAGGTTGGTTTAATAGCCATATTGTAAATCCTTTAACAAGGTGACATTCCAAGTGAATGCTTGTAAATCCTTTAGACAGGTCACTTTTAATAGGGTGTTAGAGCCTTTAACAAGGTAGGTCTTTCACAGGGCAGGCCATTGTTGATGGTCAAACTTTGTAACCTTGAAAAGTTACATATTGTTGTAGTGATAAGTTGTGGGTGTCATCCCCACCCCAGTTTTACCTTCTCATTTTGGAGGGTTTCTAGGTGATCAAATATTTTGTTGTCTATTTTCATGCATGCATTTACTTTCATGTTAATTAGATATGTTTCATGCATGTATTAATTTCAGTTAAAAGTTTTATAGCTTAAATTTTGGTACTTCTAATTCACACCCCCCCCCCCCCCCCCCCGAAGTATTGTTCCCACTTGTAAATTCCAACAATACTCTTGGTGATACTGATAATGTTAATGATGAATATGAAACTATTGACATTGAAATTAATTTACCTCATATGCTTTCCTCACAATTGACACTTACATCTAGTATCAGACATTGTGATTCTTAAGAGAATCCTTGCTTGGAACTGGCTATGATACCTACTATGTTGGATATAGTCCCTCTTGTGAGTTTTCCACCTTCCCTAAATGATATAGAACAAGATGGGGAGAGTAGGTAGTGTGCTTGATTGGCTAGTCCTTCATTGTAGCCTTTTGGTGTGTTTGTCTATTGTATTGTGCTTCTCTCATGGTGTGTTTTTTAAATAATGTTACATTCTTTTATACAATCTTTTTTTATTTTTTGTTGCAAGGTAATAAAGGAATCAAACCTATTGCACAATTCTTCTATATGTATCTCTATCCTTCCATATGTTTTTTTATGCTATGTTGTACTTGTGCTATTGTTCGTACATGTTTCCTTGTGTAATCTGTTTGGATCCATGACTTGGTAGCACTGATTCTTTTTGGCCTCTAAGTTGTGGTCCAAAAAGATTATTCTTCATATCTCTTACATGATCTTTCCTCCTTTGTGATTGTAGTTCTACTTTCTTTGGGGATTGATGTCAATTCATTTGCAATAATACCATATATATATATATATATATATATATGATCATACTGACCCCACAATCGGTAGATCCCTTATGTGTTCTCTATATGTTTATGTAGTATTTCCCTTGTTTTGTCTTCATCTGGGAGCATCTCGTAGTGGAAACATAATTAATGGAGTTTTTTATGTTTTCATTAAATCCATTGCTCTTGTTAAAGTGTTAGCAATGACTTTAACATGTGGGCATATGCTCTTCTTACCTATTGCATGCACACACTTTTCAATACACATGTATTATTTTTCAAGATACCTTTTCTCCCTTTTTAGATTAGTGACTAATCCTTAAAACATGGATTTATATTTCAGGATCCCTTGATCCGTCCAGTTTCAAAAAATTTAATCCCTTAAGGTCTAAGGTGCCCTGAAGACTAGATCTCTTTTTCTTTTTGGTTTTACTCTTATAGAATAGAATATTCTTAAGAGTGAATCCTTGATGGGTTGACTAGTGAGTAGCCACATTCACTAGACAATTCAATTCCATCTTTCTAGTTGTGTTGTTTCCTTATGTGGTTCACAATGGGACATAAGTTCTCATTGGGCGAGATAATGAGACTCTTTTTCTAAGAGATGTTTCTCTTATTCTAATCTTGGAGTTGACAAAGACTTGAGTCTCTAGGGGCTTAAGGATCTCTTTGTACCTTTGATTTTAATAATTTTATTTGTTTTCATTACGATCTACTTTACCAAGAGTTTGCATTGAGTCCATACTCTTGTTAAAGTGGGGGCTTAATTTATCATCTTAAAATGGAATCACTTCCATGTTAAGAGTGTTTAGCCCTCTAAGTAAGTGGTTTGGGGTGATGTAAAGTGCCTTGAATAGGTCTTTGCATGGATCTAGCTGTTTTCCCCTTGTTTTGCTTCTTTCTCTCTATTTTCAATCTATTTTTGACAATTTTCTTTGTGAAATTGAGGACTTTGACTTTTTAGGTCAAGGACAACTTGAAGGGTCAAGATCAACCTCAAATTTGACCTAGGTCAAGGATGACCTTGACCCTAACCTAGGGAAGGGTCGACCACATCCCTGACCCTAGGTCCAATTTTCAAGTTTCAGGAGTTTTGGGATATCGGGCTTTGAAAAGTTTCATTTTCCCAATTTTGAGTCAGCTATTTTGCATTTAAGAATAGTACACTCTTAAATGTTAGAGTAATTAGATATTTCCTAACTAACTCTAGTTCTCTTAAGCTAAACTTTAGGCATCTTTTAATTAATTTCTTTTATTAAATTTTTAATTAATGATGCAACCTAGGTTAGACCTTTTTAGGGTTTTGATCTCCTTTATAAGGAACTCTTTATATCATTAGAAAGGTCTTTTTGAGCTCTTTCCACTAATGTTAGTTTTTTTTCCAGATTATACTCCAAGCACATTCTATTCTATCTTTTGCATTTTTTCATTCTAGTAGATATCTTTGGTGTTTTAGGTGCAGGGATTAATTTTGTTGCTTCAGATGATTCATCATGACTTGTAGTATCTTTTGTATTAATCTTATGTCTCTTCTAGTCTATTTAGGCATTATTTGTATGCATTCTTGCAAACACACTGAGATAAAGTGGAATCTTGATCTGATACTGTGTTGAAGTTGATGAAAGATCAACCCCACAGCTCCCAAGAATCACCTATCATAGAAAGAGAAGCAAAAACTATGGAGGCTAATGTCACTGAAGGGATACTCACTGGACAAAGGAAGATGGAAAACAAAGGCAAAACATTAACCTCCCATGGCACTTTATCAGAGTAGTGCATGTGCAATAAGGCATAAGATATAATGAATTCCAAGAATACAATGGTCTGCATGAGTGTCCTCATATGACATTGCTCAAAATAGAAGGAAAAACAAGGCACAAAAATGTATCACACGCCCATAGAAACTATGTTGCACAATATTGGAAAGTATCACTCAACATCTGAAAGTGTCTCCCTCCTTCTTAAGAAATGCCGCATGATTCTTTTTAGTGTTGTATTAAAGTATCGCACGGGTTTTGTAAAAACTTGCATAGGCTGGCAGTGGGCACTTTTGGACTTGATCTGAACTTTTTGAGACTTGTTTTGGATACCCTTTTTAATGTTCTTCAACCCTATGTTGTTACATTTTGGATTCAGGTTGTTTTCTTTCAAATCCAGTTTAAATGTTTCTGTTGTAGTCCTTCGGGGTTTAAAATATATCATTTAAGTATAAGGAATTAAATATAAGGAATTAAAATATATCTTAACTATAAGGAATTTAAGGAATTAAAATATATCTTAAGTATAAGGAATTAAATATATGTCAACTTATACTTAATATATATTTTAATATATGTGACGATTCATTTGAGATGGGTTTTAGACCTCTACGGGCTAAGATAAAGATTCTAGGAAATTTCAAGGCTTCAAAAATTCAGACTTAGCCAATTTTTAGGAGTCAGCTAATGTTTTTTAGCTTGGTAAATCTCTGATGTTTTCTTGGTTGTGTTTTGGCTGGTAGTGGTATTTAGAGATCCGTTGGTACTTGGTTGTTTTTTAGTCTTCCATTGCAATATTGAAGATCTGTGTATGTTGTTATCATGTACACTTGCACTTAAAAAATATATATCTTGCTTGTATTTCATCCTTGTTTCCAAGGATCTCCAGGTGAGGCATTACATCTGGTATCAGAGCCCATGTTGCAACATTGGGATCTCTGTGTTATGCTTCCACTATGGTTTTGTTTGATGTTGTGTATTGCTATATTATGTTTTATTCTTGATATCACATTGGTTTATGGTTCTAAATCTTATGCTTGTGATCAGATTGTTCTGACATCACCTTGTTGTTTCCACAATGATGCCTCGTGTACATAGACCTGGTGGTCGCAGTGGTACCTGTAGCGGTAATTGTAGGAATGAACACCATGAAGAGGAATGTTAGGAAGGAGAGGGAGAATAGGGTAACAATGCAAATCAGAATCTCTTGGGGGTATTGATGCCAGTGCTCTAAGAAATTCTTACTTGAATGTGCCCTCATGATGAGGAGTGCCAGCATGATCAAGAGTGGGAAGAGGGATCCCACAATGGAGAGTCCCACCGTTCAGAGCATAGAGAGGAGGAACATGAGCATGAGTGGGAACATTCTTGTACACAACTAGGGGGCAGAAGGCACCATCGGAGTGGTAGGGATTGTGACAATGAGGATTCCATCTGGATGGATATCATGAAGTCCCTTTAGAGTTCTAGACCGCCACCGTTTGATGTTAGGGGAAGTGGCCTCAAGGCTAAGACTTGGTTATTGGACATGGAGCACTACTTCACCATGTATCCATATTCAACCAACATGAGGGCCCATTGTGCAATTATGCAATTGAGTGACCACAAATCCATTTGGTGGAATATTGAGAGTCAAAAGCTTCAGATTAGCATTGTAGATCTCACTTGGGAGATCTTTGAAGAGAGATTTCGAGAGAGATTCTTATCTCCTGAGTTTAGAGAGGCCCGTGCTGATGAGTTCCACACAATCTAGCAAGGAATCATGATTGTGGATTAGTACGAGATCTGATTCTTTGAAATTAAGTAGTATTCATGCTACAATAATGATGATTTACTCTTAGCTCATCGTTTTATTCGAGGCCTTAGGGATTCCCTCATTGGAGAAGTTCGCATGCATCAGCCTAGGACTCTTGTTCTCACTATAGAGAAGGCACGTATTGCTGAGGATAATTTGGCTAGAGGTTTTAGTAGTAGATCTGGTTCTTAGAACTAGAGTGAAAAGAACTCAGGACAAGATGCACAGTATTCTTAGTCCTCAGGGAAAAGTCAGACCCAATCAACACCCTCTCAAGGTGGTCCTCACCATAAGAATAAGAGGTTTTGGGGAAAGGGTGGACATGATTCTGGTGCCTTAGGTAAGAAAGGAGATAATAAGAATTGGGGATAGAAATCTCAGCAGGATCATCCTCCACAGGGTGGTCAATAGAATTCCAGCAGAGGTAGTGTACCCTACCCTAGCACTACTTAGGGTGGTCATGGGATAGGTCCCAACTTTCTTGAGAATTGTTGCTCTTATGGCCAACTTGGCCATAAATCATTTGAGTGTTTCATCAAACCATCTACAGGACCTAGTAAGGGCACAACGAGATTTGAGCCTACTAAAGGAGATGTAGGTAGGAATCACAGGGTCTTTACAGTGGTTGACAACCGTCAAGTTGAACATCAAGGTACGATAGTCGAGGCTGCAGGTACATTACATGGTATTTCAACTTTAGTTTTGTTTGACTTTGGTGCTTTCGATTCTTTCATTTCACCATCTCTTGTTCAACCATGTGGGCTAGTGACAATGTGTCAAGTTGAGTTAGCCATGGGTTCCAAGGTGGTAGTTGACTCGTTGGTTCAGAGTTGTTGTTTGAATTTGGGAACCTTCACCACCATAGTGGATCTATGCATTCTACCTCTAGGATCGTATGACATTGTATTGGGCATGGATTGGTTAGCCGCCCATCAGGCGAATATCAATTTCCATCATAAGGTAGTATAGTGTGTGGATGACACAGGTGGGCAGGTGGAACTTTTGGGAGTTCAGAGACCAATCTCTCTTCATATGACCTCAACTAATCAGCTAAAGTGGAGCGTGTGGAAGGGTTGCTAGTTGTTTCTTATGTCTCTTAGTGATCTTGAGGAAGCTGAGGGTTGTATGGTGACACTTGATGATCATTCACTCCTTCATGAGTATGTAGATGTGTTTCCTGAGAAGATTCTAGGTATGCCACCACAGCGTGACATTGATTTTTGGATTGATCTTGTACCAGGAGTGAAGCCAATTTCACAAGCTCCTTATCGCATGACTACTCAAGAGTTGAGTGAGCTCAAATTGTAGTTGGAGGAATTGTTGGCCAAGGGCCATATTCGTCCTACTGTATCCCCGTGGGGTGCACCAGTCATCTTTGTGAAGAAGAAGGATGGTTCATTGTGTTTGTGCATTGACTAACGATAGATGAATAAGGTGACGGTGAAGAACTGTTATCCCTTACCGAGGATAGATGACTTGTTTGATCAAATGAAGGGACCATGAGTGTTCTCAAAGATTGATCTTAAGTCAGGATACTATTAGCTTTGTATTCTAGAGGTCGATATTCATCAAACAACATTTCATACACAGTATGGGCATTATGAGTTCACGGTTGTACCCTTTGGGTTGACCAATGTGCCATCAATATTTATGAGTTTGATGAATGGTGTATTTCATACTTACTTCGATCAGTGTGTCATTATTTTCTTCGATGACATATTGATCTATTCAAAGACTGAGGAGGAGCATGAAGTCCATTTATGTTAGGTATTGTAGTGCTTGAGAGACCATTAGTTGTACGAAAACTTGAGTAAATGTGGGTTCTTCTAGTCAGAGGTGAAGTATTTGGGACATATCATCACTGGTGATGGAATTGTAGTGGATTTGGAGAAGATTTGTGCTATCAAGGATTGGCCGACACCCACTAATGTCTCAGAAGTTCATAGTTTCATGGGATTGGCAAGTTACTATAGTCGCTTCGTGAAGGATTTCTCATCAGTAGCTCTTCCCATCACTTCTCTTCAGAGGCAAGGGAAGAATTTTTTTTGGTAAGACTAGTGTGGGGAAACATTTAATGCTCTTAAGGAGTGTTTGACCTATGCACCAGCCCTTGCAGTGCCTAATACTGTAGGTGATTTCATGGTTTTCATAGATGCTTCATTGGAAGGTGTGGGTGCGGTGTTGATGTAGGATGGTCGAGTGATTGCATATGAGTCTAGAAAACTCAAAGGCCATGAGCTTAACTACCCCACTCATGATTTAAAACTCATGGACACAGTGCATGCCCTTTTCTGTTGGAGGCATTTTCTTTTGGGACACGAGTTTGAGTTGCATAGTGATCATAGTAGCTTGCAGTATATCTTTACTCAGCCAAAATTGAATGCACGACAATGTTGTTGGATGGAGTTCTTGTGTGAGTATGACTTTAATGTTCATTACATTAAAGGGAAGGAGAATGTTGTCATGGATTCTTTGAGTAGAAGGCGACATGAGGTATTAGTGATGTCATTAGGAGTAGATTTGTGAAGCTGTATCTTGGAGGCTTTGCCTAGTGACACTTGGTACCTAGAGGTAAGGGCGAAGATCGAGTTCGGACATACCCTTGAGGGGAGATTTTTGGGTTATGTACTTAAGTCTGATGGACTACTGTGTTACATGGGGGGCATCTATGTACCCATGTTGGGTGATCTTCATACCTTGGTTTTGTCGAAAGCACATCGTGTATTGTATTCTGCACATCCTGGTGTTAAGAAGATGCATGTTGATCTCAAACAACTATACTTTTGGGTAGGGATGAGGCGTGATGTTTCTGATTTTTTTGCTAGATGCCTTGAGTGCCAAAGAGTGAAGGTAGAGCATCAACATCTGATGGGTCTTTTGCAACCGCATACTATTCCAAAGTGGAAGTGGGATACAATATCTATTGATTTTATCATAGGGTTGGCTATGTCATCGTGGAGACATGATTGTATCATGGTGATAGTGGACAAGTTGTCCAATGTAGCACATTTTTTACCCATGAGAGCATCCTACACAGCTTCTTCTGTAGCACATATTTTCTTGGAGGATATTGTTCAGTTGCATGGGATTCTTCATTGGATCATTTTAGATAGAGATCCAGTGTTTACTTCTGCACTGTGGTCATCTCTCCAGCATGCTTTGGGCATGTAGCTCAATTTTAGTTTAGCTTATCACCCAGAGACCAATGATCAGATTGAGAGAGTAAATTAGGTTCTGGAGGATATGCTTCGCATGTATGTTATTGATAGGTAGGTGAAGTGGGAGGACTATTTGTACCTTGTTGATTTTTCATACAACAATGGTTATCATAGTTCTCTTGGCATGTCACCTTTTCAGGCCTTGTACAGTAGACCATGCCGTACCCCTTTGAGTTGGGATCATTTAGAGGACTGTGTTGTTTTGGGTCTAGAGATGCTTTAGGATATGGAGTAGTAGGTTGTTCACATTAGGGAGCATTTGGTTACTGCTCAAGACAGGTAGAAGAAGTATGCAGATGCCCATAGGTTGGATCGTCACTTTTCTATTGGTGATAGGGTGTTTTTGAGAGTGCGTCAGAGGAAGAGCCCCATCCATTATGGGAAAGGCTCTAAGTTATCCTTGAAAGGATTGGTCCTATTGCTTATCAACTAGCATTTCCACCTAGCCTCTCGCGCATTCACAATGTTTTTCATGTTTCAGTGTTGAGATAGTATATTCTAGATGTGACCCATGTTCTTGATTGGGATGCTTTGTAGGTAGAAAATGTGCAGCTTACTATGGAGCCCATTCATATCCTACAGCATCAGAGGCTAACCTTGCGAGGTTGGGACATAGAGTAGGTAAGGTTCCAATGAGACCTGAGCGATGAGACCTCTGTGACTTGGGAGGATGCTACACGATTGAGGGGATTGTACCCTTATCTTTTTGTTGGATTCCAAAAGTAAGCCTATGCTAGTGGGGGAGGATGTAGTGCCTCTTGTGTTTGGAAGTCTATACCTTGGTTATTTTGATTCAAGAGATACTTGATACTCTTATTTTGTACCTTATGATGACCCAAGGGTTAGATGTTATACTTTGATTTAGTACCATAGATGCTATACTGCTATGCTGTTCAATTTATCATTTTTGCATGCTGATGCTATTTTGAGATGACAATAGATCTATGATGATATCTGGTTATATGGTTTATTGGACATATTTGTTGATCATGTTATGAGATGAATTTTATGCTATGGTTAGTTACCTCATTCTTGTATCTTTACACTTTCTATGAACGTGAGTGATGTAAATGGATTAAATAAGTAGTTTAATATATGTTTCTTCAGCTATGATATTATATGCAATTGCACTTGATCATATATTTTAGTTTGCAAGAATTATATCCCTGGTAGTGGCACATGGAGTTAGTGATTCAGTTGTTCATATTTACCAATGTTGTCCCTATGTGGTCGATGTATCCTTATTTTAATTATTTTAATTAAAACCTTTCGATGATTAGTAAATTTGAACTCATCTGCATTACGTGATTAGACCAGTGAGCATGTCTGTGCATTTTAGAGGTTCACTTTGTCGCAAAAGTGTTAAGTGATTTTCTGTGATTTTGGGTTTTGAGGTTTTAAATCTTTTCAAATTTAATTTCTAGCAGCTTTGCCTCAGGTGAATTTCCATTATGGATAATAACCTATTTTTTTTTGGATCGATTTAGAGTTTAGCTACTATAGTTGGCTATTTTCCCTAATCGAGTATTCACTCGAAAAGTGAATAAGTGTTGAAAAAGTGAATTCTTTATGGACTTCTCACTTTTTAGAAATTGATTTTTTGAGAGCAATTTGGCAACCTCTTTTAAAGGATTTTTGTTTTGTTCATTTTGGGAGCTATGAGTGTGGGATCTATGTGAGGTTGGTTTCATTAGATTCGGCTTGAGGAGTTTGTGCTTTGATGTCGCTTTCAACAGATTTGGTGGGATATTTATTTTATTGTGCAGGTTTCAGATTTTGCCCTTTTTGCTATCAAGTAGGGGCTTCCTGTTTTATTGTTTTTACTTCGTTTCAGCTTTTGTTTCTTGTACCAGTATGTTAGGAGGTTGAGAACTAGTGTTCCCCTCCATTTTTGTATGTTGGTTCTACTCGGTTGGTCGGGTATGAACGTTTTCCCTGTTTTTGAAATGGGGGTTTGGGATTTTGAGCCATTATGCTGGCCATTTTTGCATACTGTGTCTAATTCCTTTTATTTTTGAATTTTTGGGGTTTTTGAACCCAAAGCCAAAAGGGTTTTAATTTTGGAATTTTTCCAAAATTTGAGTTTTTTACCTCGTTTTGCATGTTGCCATGTTTTCTCGAGTTTTCTTGGCACAATGTGGTTCATGGATTTGGATGATCCACTTGGATATTCGTCAAACCACATTTGCACTTTATGTTGCTTTGGGATGTGTGTTGCGTCTATCCTCCCAAGTCTATTTTGGTTGAGTGACTTTATGTTTATGTTCTCATCCAGTCCTTGTGTTGATCTTCGTGATCTTTCGTGGTACTTTCAGAAGTTATGATCATTGGGGTTGTGTTGGGAATTTGCATGCCTACAGGAACTCATTGTTGGATGAGCATGGGTAGGGTAGGGTAGCATATGGAGGGGGCTTCTATCTCATAGTCTGGTGGTCATGACACCACAAGTATGGCAGAAGGAGTTTTAATTAAGTGATAATTAAAGAAAACTTTGGGTGGTAATAAAACTAAAGATAATAAAATGTATGTGTGAGAGCCTTTCCATTGAGGGATGTTGTATCCACACAATCTGATCTTGGGCTTGTCGATGCCAAGTGACTCTCCATGACGTCAATCCCTACATAGTAGCCCATTGAGGTGTCTGACCAAGACCTATAGTTTGTGCATTGTCTATGTCTTGGATTCAGTCATCATATTGCTTGGCGTGTGTGTTAGCCATGGATGTTGTTTGTGTGTTTATGGTTGGATCATTAGCTCCATCAACACGACAAGTGTGGACCTATGAGTGCCATGTGGTTGGGAGGCATAGCTACCTTCACCACTGCTAGGGATTAGTGTACAAAGATGGTCTATTGTTCTAGTGTGACCGTGGCTGGATGTTTCACTTGGTACTTCGATTCACGGAGTATGCTTCTTGTGATTTATGCTTTCATTGGGATGTTTTTTATCATGTTTAGGTGATGTTAGTTTTAACACATTCCATATTATGATGATTAGCATGTGATAGTGATGTTATCTACTTGCAGGTTTATCTTCTGTTGTACTACTAGCATGTTAGATTCCCTTATGTTTTTTGTTATTAGCATGTTTAGTAGTGATGTCCCTATATCACAGTGCCAACGATTTGATCGGTGGCTTGGGATGTTATGCACGGGGGATGGCTAGGGCCCATGATAGCCTTATGATGCCATTGACAATTGAGAGGAACTGCATATTTACTTGGTTATTTTGTACATTGCAATATTTTTTTTAGTTATTGAAATTTTACTTTCAGTTACTGTGATGTTCATTCTGCACTTTGTCTCTTATTTGTTAGATGGTTAAATGTTGTTCTTTCCATGTTTCCTTATTTGGTTCAAGTGTTCTTGCCTCGAAATGTGGATCCGGTACTCCCCAGTGTGGAGGTATTATTCTTTGTTTTTCCCTTTTTGTGTTCTCTTTAAGTGTTTTTGTGTTTCTATGGGTGACATTTTATCAGAAAGTATCGCTTAACCTCTGAAAGCGTTGTCCTCCTTAAGAAATGTCGCACAATACTTTTTAGTGTTGTATTAAAGTATCACATGGGTCTTGTAAAAACCTATGTTGGCCAACAACGAGCACTTTTTGACTTGATCCAAACTTTTTGAGAGTTTTTTTGGATACCCTTTTCAGTGTTCTTCAACCCTATGTTTTTGCATTTTGGATTTAGGTTGTTTTCTTTCAAATCCAATTTGTGTGTTTCTCTTGTAGTCCTTTGGGGTTTAAAATATATCATTTAAGTATAAGGAATTAAATATACGTAAAGAATTACATATAAGTATACCCTTGAGAGTTGTCTTGTAAAAACCTATGTTGGCCGACAACGAGCACTTTTTGACTTGATCCAAACTTTTTGAGAGTTGTTTTGGATACCCTTTTCAGTGTTCTTCAACCCTATGTTTTTGCATTTTGGATTTAGGTTGTTTTCTTTCAAATCCAATTTGTGTGTTTCTCTTGTAGTCCTTTGGGGTTTAAAATATATCATTTAAGTATAAGGAATTAAATATACGTAAAGAATTACATATATTTAATTCCTTATACTTAAGATATATTTTAATAAATGCAACGATTCATTTGAGATGGGTTTCAGACCTCTACGAGCTAAGATAAAGATTCTAGAAAATTTTAGGGCTTCAGAAATTCAGACTTAATGAGTTTTTAGGAGTTAGCTGATGTCTTTTAGCTTGGTAGATCTCTCATGTTTTCTTGGTTGTGTTTTGGTTGGTAGTGGCATTTGGAGATTCGTTGGTGCTTGGTTGTTTTTAAGTCTTCCATTGCAACCTTTGGGATCCATTTATGTTGTTATCATGTACACTTGCACTTAAAAAAAAAAAATCTTGCTTGTATTTCATCCTTGTTTCCAAGGATCTCCGGGCAGGGCATTACATAATGTCATAGAAGGGATACTCACTAGACAAAGGAAGATGGAAAACAAAGGCAAAACATCAATCCCCTATGGCACTTTATCAGAGTAGTGCATGTGCAATAAGGCACAAGATATAATGAATTTCAAGAATACAATGATCTACATGAGTGTCCTCAGATGATATTGCTCAAAATAGAAGGAAAAACAAGGCAAACAACTAAAATGAAAAAGCAGATGTAGAATGGCACTTTATCTAGGCGTGTTTGCAAGAATGCATACAAATGATGTCTAAATAGACCATAAGAGACATAAGACAAATACAAAATATAGTACAAGTCATGAAAAAACATCTTTCATCAACTTCAATATTAAACTACATTTAATCTAGGTCCATTTCTAGGGGTTAAGGTTAATCGGGATTTAATTCTCCAATGTCAGCCTTCTATAGAAGTTTGTGCCCTAGATCTCTATATAAGGAAACCTTCTTCCCTCATTTTGACATCCAACTACTATGAAGTTTAAGCACACAAGAGATATTGGATGAGTGATTTTTCTATGAAGTGAAAATCTACTATCCATCAAGTGTTCAAGCGTTCAATTCATCAAAGAGATCCATTGTTAGCCATTGAAGGATTCAATCTCTATGTAGCCCTCTTGTCAAAGATTTCTCCATCCACATTCATCTAAGCCTTCTTATATGAAAAGATCTATTCAAGATTGGTGTTGAAGATCTAATTTCATTGATTTAAGACATCATGCATACATTCCTACATTCATTTGGAGCATCTGTACTTATGGATTCAAGGATTTGAATCCTCCACAAGGATTTGAATATAAGCAAAGTAAATAGTTTCATTTAAAGAGATCAAATTTCCACAATCCATAGCAAAAATAAACTGATATATTTCTGGATTCGATTGTGTAAAGATTTTTAACCATCAACGTTTTGAATCACACCAAGTGATCCATCATCAGGATGAAGAGAGCAAGAGATGTCAAACAAAATGGGTTGCAGAAGTTGACTGACTCAAAGATATAGGGACTAAGGGAGGGGGATTGCATGCACACCAAAGAAGCCAAGTAGGGAGATGGTAGGATAGAAGACCATAAGTGATAGACTCACAGTCAAAAAGGGAAGAAAGGGCAAGAGAAGTGAAAAGGAGAACTAAAGAAACAAATAGCCAGATGTAGGGCATGTAGCAAAAATGCACATCCCCACTAAAAACGAAAAGCAAAAAACAAAAATAAAAAGTCAATAAAATAAAAATGAAAATAAAAAGTCAATAAAATAAAAATGAAAATAAAATACTAAAAAGTAAGTTGAAAATACATATATCAATGCATAGAAAACACCACAAGAACAAACTCATAAATAAATATATAAATGAACATCCACACTTAGAACAAACCACATAATATAGTTTCATTTACTTTATTTATATTACAATTTCAATTACATTTCAAGGTTGATTCCAAACTGGGGTTTGACCAAGGTAAACCCCCCATCCAAACAACAAAACCTTTTTTCTTATAGGTACAAGTACTGGATAGAGAATTAAAGTATAGATTTGGATACCCTTTTCGTCAAACTTGCGGGATTTGTGATCAAAAATTTTGTTGAAGCAGTGCATGTCAAGGTCTACTTTTTGGGGCACAATTTTTCCTCAGGTAAGATTGTGCCCCACTATTTGGGTCAAGTTTGACCTACCTTCAAAAGGAAAAAAATTTTATGGCCTTTCTTCGTGTTGAAATTTCCAATCTAGAATAGGTTGCAAAATTTCCTAAAACTATACACAGACATCATAAATCAACATTTTACAGATTCATCCTACATTGAGGTTAGTATTTATCTTTTATTCATTCAAGGTTTCAAGTACTTACTTTCTATAGAAGATTATGGATTTCCTTCTTTCTTCATATTCTTCATTGTTTGATTCATTTGTGCATTGATCACTTCTTTGTGATCAATCAATTTGGATAATTCTTTTACGAAATTTGGGTTAAGGATAGGTCCTATATTCCCCTTCACACACATTTCTTTCTATCATCCATATTTTCCTCTATCTATTTAGGTGAACACATTCTCACCCTATTCACAGTTCAACAACTTCACAAAAACAATTGAGTTGAGTTCACAAACTTTGCTTACTTCTCTTTCCAATTTGTCAATGACACGTAGAATCACATAATTTTTTGTACAAACTATTGTTTCAATTTCCTTTTAATTGCTTTTAAGGTTCTCTAATTTCTTTTTCAGAAAAGTGATCTTCAAAATTCATTATATAGCTTCAAATGGTTGAATTAGGTCTTCAATAAATGTTTCATACACTAGTGGGTGCAATACAGTTGGCTCGACCTCAACATAAAATTTCATTTAGACAATATCTTCCTTCCATCGCTTGGTCAAGACCACTACTCAACTACCATTACCATTTCCATGCTTGGCTCGGTCTACATATCAACTCAATTTTTATGGGAGCTCAGTTCACATAGCGATGCTCGATCACCATAGACACTAATACTAATACTCGACATCAATTGTGTACATGATCTCTTTGCTTAGTATTTCCTCAAATATTTCCTAGTGTATCTTAATTCATGAAGATATGGACTTTTAACATATCTTATGTTAGGAACTAGAGTATAATTTTAGCATTCAAATGTATATTTCCTTACATATCTTCTTTGCTTAGTTAGAAGTAGCGTGATATCTAATCTAGTGGATTGGGTGACCTTAGCTTCACTGGTTTCACTATTGCTTTCCACTTCCTTCATTATCTAGGATTGATTCATCTCATTCCTTCTTTGTTCTATATCAACTTTGTCTTCTTTTGAATTGTTCATTGCTATGTGATGGTGCTTGGGTCCTGCAGTTCTTTCTTGTGACAACTAAAAAAAACCAAACTTCCATTCATGGTGCTCGGGTCCTGCAGTTCTTTCTTGTGACAACTAAAACAAACCAAACTTCCATTCAACCAACCCTTTTACTTGCCTCTAAAATGTGTCCTAATGCAATATTTTATATATATATATATATATATATATATATATATATATATATATATATATATATATATATATATATATATATATATATATATATATATATATATATATATATATATATATATATGACCATATTCACCACAATAATGACAATAGTACCATGTGTTGTAATCCCAATAATAGGAGTAACCTTTTTTGGATGCATTTTTTTTCCTTTTGGTTGTCCAATTGGATTTTGCCTTGGATCTGCATTCTTGAGCTCCATGTCTATATTTCTGACAACTGTAGCAATGGCCTTCAAATCCAGGTATAACTGGTGTATTCCTAGCTTTTGACCTACATTCATGTGCTTGGTGTCCTTTCTTCTTGCAATTAAAATAGTATTAATTAAACTTTGGTTTAGGGATTTTCTTACCATTCTTGCTTCTGTAGATATTTAAAGCATGTCCTAGTTTCCCACAGTGATAACAAGTAGGTTTATTGTGTTTTAGCTTTTCATTCCTATGATCTCCACTCTTTGATGATTCTTCTTTGTCAGATAGGTCCTCAGTATAGCCTAGACTAGATGTTTCATAGGGTCTTCGGTGTGATCTTATTAGCCCTTCATAATATCTCACAGCTTCATTAGGTTTGTTCAATCATTCAACAAATTCCTTTTCATGTTTTAGTTCATATGCTTATTCTCAGATTTTAGACTAGCAATCTCGATATTTTTTCTATTAAACTCTTGAGTTGTAAGGAGAAGTTTGATGGCCATATTAAATTGATTTTGAGTAAGACTTTTCACTTCACTAATCTTGTCATTTCAATCACTTCACACAATCTTACTGACTGGATTTCATGTTCTCTCTTTAGCGCTCTTACCTCTTCATTCACTATGTTGTTTCTTTCCAATAGGTCATCTATTGTTGCATCACTTTCACTAGAATTTTCATTGTCAAGTAGTCCTTTAGTGTCTTCTTCTTGATATAGATTTCCATTCTGTTGGATAGCCAATTTCTTTCTTCTCTTTAAGGATTTCTTCAACTCCTCTCAAGATATTTCAAGTTGTAGTATGATTTGTATGTCAAGCTTCTGATTCTCAATGATATTCCCCAACTTATAAGCCTCCATCTTGAAGATCTCAACTCTCAAGTTGTTAGACTTCTTCTAAGAGAACAAAGCTCTCATACTAATTTTTGGAAGCCTATTGGGAAAGTAAGATGTTGAGAGGGGGGTGAATCAAGATCTATAATACTTGTAACTCTTTGAAACAAATCAAATACATTCACCATTAACCTATCTCATATTAGCATCATGAATCATATAACCATAAACTAAAATAGATCTAACTATGCATCACATCCATAAACATGAAAGTAAATGTAAACACATAACACAAAGACTAGTTACCAAGAAATCCTTCAAGGTGAAGGTAAAACTGGGGTGTAGATGGCACCCACAAATTTTCACTACTGCAGCAATAAAGTGTGCATCTTAAGGCTACATTTTGATGATCTACCCTATGGGGAATATGTCATGCTAAGAGCTTACAAGACTCATTTAGTCTAGCTTGACTAAAGGATTTAAACTTAAAACCAAGTAAACACTCTATTAGGATATTTGAATAGGCCTATTAGGACCACTATGATAATAGATTTACCTTGATTCACTTGTTAGAATATATCAGTACCTGATCCTTCAATTAGCACTCTCATGCTAGATTACAAATCTCCTATTCCCAATTCTAATTTGATCTCCTTATCTGATAAAATCTATTATGCCCTTCAATGCTAGGTTGCTATGTTTGATCTCTTCTTCTAATCATCAAACATAGCCTTCCTTCTCTCATACACTATATCTTCAATCTCTCCTTCATCTCTCATGCACATACATTGATTTAGTGTTTGGAATCTCCTTAAATAAACACATGAGAAGATTCTAGATCATAATCAATGATACAAACTTCTTCCTTTTGTCACCTAGTCCCTCCAATTTTTAGATTGGTTACACTACCTTCATAGGGATTGATGACCTCTGAAAAATGCATAAAAAACTCCTTAGTTGTCTCTCCAATATTTAAATCATGTATAGAAGTCAACGAAAGTGGTTTAGATAAGTGTTTGTGTCATCACAAACACATACCAAAAGTCCTTTACTCGACACTTGGATACCTTGATGCTTGGTCACAACTAATATTCATGTTGTCCCTTGGCTTTTGTATGCTCGAAAACAACTGACTCTAGTTAGCTCAACATCTTCTTTCTTTACTTGGCATAAAATAGCACTCGGTCCATACTGGGGTGCTCGACAACCTATGAATTGCTCAGATCAAAAATAAATGTGAATAAGTCTAAATACAACATTCAACCTTCATTGGGTGGATTGGTCACAATGATGACTAACCAACTCTACTTAGGAAATGACTAAGTGTTTGACATTGATAGTCATCATGACTTAGAGATCAACATTTTCCTAATAGAGGTCTTCCTCATGATTTTTATCAAGGGTGCCCCAATGATTTGGATCACTTTCTTTCTAAGCCTCCATTAACTGATTCCATTTTTCTCTCAAAGAATCACCATTGCTAAAAAATTTAGAGAGATAAGTGACAACTTTGATAGCGTCTAAGGAGTCTTCATTATGCAATAGGGTAGTATTTAGTATAAACAAATTCATCCCTCTGCCTCTTTTTTTTTGAGAATTTGGATCACTCAAGATCATGCAGGAATGTATGGGAGAATGATCAAAGATTTTGGTTGGTGAAACTATAACTGGACATATTCTCTAGAGGGTGAGAGAAAGCAAGCATGGAGGGGTTCACATAGTTCCTATTGAGTATGCAATAGATTGTGTTCTTATTATATTTATTATCATAACATGTAAACCAAATATTATTATAATCATTTTCTCTCCTTTCTAGGGGATCACATATATTGAATTTCCTCTTCATTTTATTCTAGAAAAATAATTCATTCCCTTTCCATTCATACTTATTCCCCCTAGATTTTTCTTTCCTATTCTTAATCATTTAAAATCCTGGATGATATTACACTATGTTTGAGGAAGGTTGTCAGTTAATCGATCTCATAATTTTTCCCTCTCCATAATCATTGGGGCCATATTACAAATCCCTAACATCGAGTCACTATATTTAATGAGTATCCATAAATCTGTTTGACAACGAGACACACAATTATTAATAATTTTGTCAACTCACTAAGGCCCACCCAATATAGCCACCCCTCCTTTACCTCTATCTTGTCCTAAGAACAAACATTTGGCCTTGTCCTATATGAATTTGAGGGTATTGAATGCATGATACCCGATTACTTTTAATTTCTTGAAGACATATAATGTCTCTCTTATGCAATTTACTAGCCCAATTCCTAATAATATGCTTCCTATCTTGTATTTCCACTCCTCAAATATTCTAGTTATGAACATTCATCATCATGGTTCATTTGAGGGGAAGGGGGTAGGGTTATTACATAATCTATCGAAGCAATATGGTAAATAAGGGTTTTTAATTTTTTTTTGTTTCTTTTTATTCTTGACACTATTACTCCTTTCATATTTTTTTATCTTATTTTTGCTTACAACCTTGATAAGTCCATCTCTCTTCACTTCATGCTCTACTACCATAGTGTTAGGTTTTGGATATCCTTGGTATTGATCAACTATTGAAGGTGTGGTGTCAGGTTTGGCAATGGATTGTTTATTGATATGTTGCAAACAACTTATGGTTTTATGATTTTTCTCTTTAATGTTAGATGAAGCTATATGTTGAGCATTTTTTTTGGGGGCATTACCCTCATTTAATTTTTCTCTTCCCACTAACATATATAGTAGTTTGAAAGTGAATGGGTTTTGAGTATCTTTAGACATGAATTGAGTTGTTGGTCTAACTTCAAAATATTTTTCAAATAGGGGGTTAGTGAGAGAAACTAAATTCCCCAAATGGTTTTCATAAGTTTCTCCATGATCCTTATTATTATTAACATCAATTTTTTCATTTTTATTTCCAAGATTTCTTTCATTAAAAAAAGTTTATTTAATAACATGTTTACTACTGTAGGGATGAACTTGATCTAAATTAGGGTTTGCAACATTGAAAACTTTGAAGATTTTCTTTAGAGACAAACAATCCTTTCAGTTATACCCATTGTCTTTGTAATAAAAAAAAGTACCTAAATCTCCTAATTTCATAATATCCCACCTATAGACTTCTCCTTCTATTTCTACATATATTTCATCTCAAAAAATGGGAGATCAAAATGTGAGCATTGAGATGGGGAAGAGTGACTTTAGGGTCTTCGATCTACACAATCGATCTCAAGGGCTTAAGCATGAGTGGGGTAGTTGGCCAAAGTTCAGGTTGGACTCCCTTCAATTCAACTCGGAATTGAGATTATCATGCAATAAAATGATCTGCATTGTTCTTTGGAGACCAAGGGAGGGCTTTGAAAAAGGGTTTGCCTAACATTCTAGTAACCATTTTTGAGGACTTTTTCCTGCATTTCATGATTTTTAAGAAAGATAAAAAATAATCCTTTATGTATCATACAACAACTGAATTAACAATAATTCCTATTTTTTTTCCCCATGCATTATTAAACCAATCATTAAGAAATTTCCTTATTAGAAGAAACTTTAAATCCATACATACAAAAAAATGACAATATTTCTTAATCTAGATTTTCATATTTAATGGCCTCTACCATGTCATCATTCAACAAGAGGGTGAGGGTTATACTTCCATACATGATCTTACCTTCATCTCCTCTCCTATGGTCTGCATTATTTGTTACTCCACCACTTCAAGAATCTTATTGATTTCCATCGAGGCCAGACTCTCTATCTCCATTTCTGTTGTTACCCATTTGTTTGATACAAATATTTCCATCGAATTTTGCAGAGTTAGGAATGAAAAAATATTGGTCGAGTACCACTGATTTATATGATGGTTTCCTAGATTCTCCAACCTTGGTTATAGATTTTCCATCCACTATGACATTATTTACTTCAACTCTTCCCACCATCCCATTATTGTCTACAGATACAACAATTCAATTGTGGAAGGGGCCTAATCTTTGACCAACTAAACTCTAAAGGCACTTAACTAAAAATGATTAGGGACAACACTAGCAAAGCATCAAGACAAAATAAAAATAAAAATGTAAAAGCAATCACAAAAAATGGAAGCAAAACACAAGAAAAATATGAAAGCCCAAAACAAGACAATTGTAAAGTATGAAAGGCCAACTAGCCTCGTAGGTCTACAACTGAAGTATGGTTCAAGACACATGAGGGATTGCAATGTACCCCACTTGGAGACCTATCCTCTTCTACTTGTTTTCAAATTTTGGAAATCTCAACAACACATATACACCAATTAGCATGAATTCATCAATAAATTTTTTCATTAATTAGAAAGTCCATTAAGTTCTTCAATTAATAAGTCGGATATATTTTCCCTAATGATCCAAATTATGTTATTGTTATTAGGATTCAGTTGTTTGGTTTTTTAGTCAAACTCATTAACCCATGTTTCAAGAGTAGTGGCATTTCAAAACACAACTCTCACACAAATGAATGAATATTTTAGCACTCATTGCATCTAGGTGATGCATCGAGACTTCTTGGGAAGTTGCTCATTCCAATACTACTCTAGCTCAAGAAAACTTGACCCCAAAGTTTCCTCCAAGGTTAATCCCAAAAAGCATTGTGCCTTATAAACCATTCATTAGAAATCTCATTAAGCTTGTTAAGTGATAAGTAGGAAATATTTTTCATAGATAGTCAACTTGTGATATTATTATCAAGATTCAACTATGTAATTTTTGAGTAAAAAACTCATTGACTAATATTTCATAAATAGTGGCTCACCAAAACCCATCTCATGATGATGAATGGAACTATTAGCACTCACTACATCTAGGTGATGCTCACAAAGGTAAAGCCCCAAGACGTTCTAAGAGGTCACTCCATCCCAATACTACAAAAACTCAAACATGCTTAACCAAAGAGTTTCCTCCAAGGTTAACTCACTTATTGACTCATGTTTCATGAGCAATGAGTCAAGCATACTTAACCACAAAGTTTCCTCTAAGGTTGAGCATACTTTACTTGCAATCTCATTCGTAAAACCTCTAGCAAGTTAAATTGTGATATTGCTATCAATATTCAACTATATGGGTTTGAGTCAAACTCATTGGCCCATGTTCATGAGCAGTGGTTCCCAAGATCCCATCTCTCATGAGAATAAATGGAACTCTTTGTACCATCTTAAAATGGATGCACTTTATTTTGAGACCTTTTATCCCTCCTTACTGTGGTTTCAATCTCTTTTTCTCCTCTCCTCTTCCAATCCATGCTTCTTTTTCATCTCTCACTTTTTGACATTGTCTTCTAGGTGTCATTTTGATACCCTTTTGACCATATCTCATCTTTAGTTCATTATCGCTAGTTTCACCTACACTAGCTCCTAGCACTTTCTGTGGCACCCGAGATTGGACCCCTAGGACCAAGTCAACTCAGGTCAACCTATTCTAGACTAGGTCAACCTAGGTTCACCTCTTCCCTAGTAGTTTCAAAGCTCAAGACACGAAAAGCCCTGGGGGTTTAATTAGTCTTTGATTGTTACCTAGTCATCTTGAGTTGTTTTCCCGCCAAAAAAATAGTATAAAAGGAGGCTTGGGGGCTTCATTTCCATATCTCATTCTCAAGTTATCTCATCTCCACAAGAAAGCATTCAAGGTGTTCTTCAAGAAAGCATCTTCAAGCATCCAAATCCAAGCTTCTTCTTTCAAGGTGGTAGTGGAGTTTGGCTCTAAGGAGAAGATCCATCATTCAAGCTCTTCCATTATTCATCAATGGAATGTCACATACATTTCCATACATTAGGTTTTGTCTTCATTTATGTCTTTATGATTTCTTTTAGTTAAGGCTATTACACTTACATACTTGATCACATATCAAAGGAAATTGCATTTACAGAGGTAACTGTATCTTTCACCTAATATTATTCAGATCTACTACATGTAAGCATTTACCTTATTATTTAAATTTCATTTATGGTTAATTCCTTAACCTAGGTCTTGAACAAGGGAAGCACTCATCAAACCCCAACCCCAAACCCTTCTTTTTAGTGTTGATTTGCAAGTTGGGAGTGAAAAGGATTACATATCTGGAACCTACTATTCACAAACTTTAGGGAGTAGTTAGTTGTTGATCATTGGACTATGTCAAATTGGTAGTAATATGTCTTCCCAAGTAAACCTAGTCCTTCAGTCTCACATTCTAGGGACGTTTCTAGCTTTTGTTCCTTTCATCATTTCATTCCAAGATTCGTGAATGGATATTCAGATACAATTTAGAACTCCAAGTTTTGGAGCAAAAAAATATCTTCCTCGATGTATTTCAAGGTGTTTTTTTTAATTCTTCCTCTACATATTTCAAGGTGAGTCTATTATATTTTATTTTCTTTCATATCTTTACCCTAGATTTATATCTTAATTGGACTAATTGTCTTTACATAGCATCTAGATTTACTTTATTTAAACATTTAGTTCAATTTCACATTCCCATTATTTGATTAAGGGTATAAGAGGTTGTTGAAAATAATTATTCAATTGTATATTGTCATTGATGTTACACAAATGTTACATTCTAACTAAGCACTGCCAATGGTAACCGAGCTCACAGGACTCTAGTATAAGTCAAGTAGAAGTTAAGAATAAGCCAAGTTTAGTGATCTAGTGTTAATTGAGCTACATCAATCATTGAAGAAATCAAGTGTTAACCAAATTAGGTTGGTTACCAAAGTAGTTCAGTATAAACCAAGTCAAGTTGGTTACCAAGGAACTTAGTGGTAACCAAGTGACCCAGTTTTAGTGATAGTCGACCTACAGCGGAACAATTTTGTTTATACAAGATGACTTAGTGGATGTTAATTATTTATTTGCAAGGGTATTCAAGCCAAATTGACATTGGGTTTCATATATATGAAAGGTCAAGTTGTGGATTGAAAAAAAAGTAGTGGAAGAAGATAAGATGCAAATAAAGAAGGATATCTAATTAAGGGAAGAATATCGAAGGAGCTACAAAGAATATTTTGATCAAGAAGGATCCAAAGGATAAACCAGAACAATGATTTGAATCTACAAATCAATTGCTTCATTAATCAGGTCAATCATTGCTACTCTCTAACAATTGTAGCAGTGAAGAAATCTCTTAACAGAGTTTACTTAATAGTCATTTTTGTAAATCCTCTAACAAGGTGGCATTTCTAGATTGAAGTATCTTAAGATCTCTAACAAGGTCACTCCTAATAGGGTGATTTAAATCCTTTAACAAGGTCACACCTAACAATGTGTTTTGTAACCTTTAATAGGGTTGGCTCCTAATAGGGCTCACTTCAGAAGAGTGAAATGTTGTAACTAATTGCATTGGTGGTTTTCTAAAATTGGGTTTCCACATTAAATATTGGTGTCTCATGTGTTCATGTTATCTTCTTACTATTTTATCTTTCTACAACTAAGTTACTAAAGGTTAATACACATTAATATCTAAAGATTGCTTTGTTAACTGAATTACAATGAATATCTACTTGAAACTATGTTTTGCAAGGATTTGAGTTATTAAGAAGTTTGTATTGACATCTAAGGGACTTGAAATTATTTTAGTGGTAACTGATTCACCCATTCCATCTTAGTTACTCCTCTTATATTTCCAACAATTTGTATCAGAGTTGTTGGTTCTTGCAGGAAAGGTTTCAAGGACCTAAGCTAAGATCAAGATAGCTTACAGAAGAAAGATTCCTAAGTTGAATAGATAAAACTTCAAATTATGGCAAGAACTCATGAAGTTGCATTTGGGAACCATTGAGATACATGCCTACGCTTCTTGCAGAACTAGTTTATGGCACCTCCAAATCCTTTGACTGTGGATCACATGATAGATAAAAAGAATTACAACACAATGATGATTCATATTGTTTCTGCTCTAAACTATTCTAAATTTGATGAAGTCAAAGAATGTCTTACTACCTTAGACATGTGGAACAAAATAGCAAAAATCTATGGAGGAGATGACAATGTGAAAAAAGCCAAAGTAGAAAGTCTAAGAGGCCAGTTTCATCAGATGAAGATGAGAGAAGATGAAAACATTGCTAAATACAATGAAAGAGGAATCAAAAGATAGGTATTTGCACCTAGTACACCTCAGTAGAATGATATAGCAGAAAGAAGGAATAGATCCATCATGGATTGTGCAAGAACACTGATGATAGAGAAAAATGTTGCATCCAAATACTGGAAAGAAGTAATCAGCACAACAATTCATACCTTAAATCGAGTTCAAATGAAGAAAGGTACATATCATACACCTTATTAATTGGTATGGCTATAAACCTAATGTCTGTTATTTCAAAGTACTTGGAGAAAATGTTATATCTTGAAAGAGATAAGGAAGGGAAGATTCGATACAAAAAGTGATGAAGGCATATTTCTAGGCTATTCCAACAAGAGCAAAGCATATAAATGTTTGAGTCTTGCTACTCACAAGGTTATAGAAAGTTTACACAAAAATTGATGAGTTTGTAGAAAATACTAAAGAACAAAGCAACAAGGAACCTAACGACTACATAAATTTTGTTTACTTTAAGCTTGATACTTTACCAAAGGTACAAAGAAATGTGATTGGGAAATAGCAAATAGAATCACTCTAGCAATCAACACTACATGAGTCGCCTAAGTCTGTACTACAACTTGAGCTGCAGCTAGTGCAACCCGAGTTGGAGATTGTTCAAACCAAGTCCTAGAAAGAGGAACTCGAGTCACAGTCAGAGGAAACTAATTCTCAGACAATGGGACCTAAGTAGAGTTCAAAATTTCATAGAACCTTTGAGCATGGTGAACCAAATGAAACAAGTCCATATTCTAGAAGAAAGGAACATGTACTTGCTAGATATGTCAAAAGACATCATCCACTTGAACAAATAATTGGAGATCAGACAGGAGGCACAATGACAAGGAAAAAACTAAAAGGTACATGTTTGCTCACTAAATTTGAAACCTAGAACTATTAAAGATGCATTGAATAATGAAATTTGGATAGAGGCAATGAATGAAGCGATTGAGAAAATTGAAAGGAACAATACATGGACTCTTGTTCCTAGACCCAACAACAAAAATGTAGTTGGTACAAAGTAGGCATTTAGAAATGAATTGAATAAAAATGGTGAAGTATTAAAGAATATGACAAGGCTAGTGTGCAAAAGATATGCTCAAATAGAAGGTATAAACTATGGAGAAACATTTTCTCTTGTTGCTAGACTTGAAGGGGTCAGAACACTACTTGCATATGCTACATTAAAAAGATTAAAAGTGTATCAAATGGATATAAAATCATCTTTCTTGAATGGAATTCTAGAGGGAGAAGTTTAGGTTGATTAGCCTAAATATTTCAATGCTCCAAATAAAAGAGACATGGTTTGTAAGTTATGCAAAGCTTTGTATGGTCTAAAACAAGCTCCTAGAGAATGGTATGAGAGGCTACATGGATATCTGGTAAAGATTGGTTTTCAGAGAACCAATGATAACAGTAGTCTATATATCAAAGAAGGACCACAAAATAAGATATTGTTAGCAAAAATATTTGTGGATGATATACTATTTATAGGTCATGATGACTTATGCAAGTCATTCTCTGAAGAAATGAGGAAAGAGTTTGAAATGTCAATGTTTGGAGAGATAAAATTCTTTGTTGGTTTGCAAGTTCATCAAATGATGCAGATTGGGCTAGAAGCATTGATGACAGAAAAAGCACCACTGGAAGAGCATTCTTTCTTGGAAAGAGGCTAGTATCATGGACCAGTAAGAAGAAAAATTGCATCTCTTAGTCTAGAATAGAGGCATAATATGTTGTTACAGTAGTTAAT
This sequence comes from Cupressus sempervirens, assembly GCA_028749045.1. Classification (NCBI taxonomy): domain Eukaryota; kingdom Viridiplantae; phylum Streptophyta; class Pinopsida; order Cupressales; family Cupressaceae; genus Cupressus; species Cupressus sempervirens. The sequence goes on along the minus strand of CM053783.1, from coordinate 600,830,591 downwards.
TGTTCAAACACAATTTGGATCAAGCAACGATTTTCAAGAATAAATGAAGAATTCAAGGACATAGTGGTTATTGATAGTGATAACACAAGTGCAATCAACATATCCAAAAATCTAGTGATGCACTCTAAGACAAAACATATTGCAATCAAGTATCATTTTTTGAGAGAATTAGTTCAAGAGAAAGAGGTTAGATTGGAATATGTGAAGACAAAGGAGCAAGTTGCTAACTTATTTACCAAACCACTACCTAAGGATGCATTTCTGTATCTTAGAGGAAATCTAGGGGTCATTTCCCTATCTAATGCTCACTAGAGTATAGATTAGTGATGCATCAACCTAACTACATTGAAGATCTATCAAGTTGATGCAAAAAAGTTGGAGCTCATTGCATATGAATCAATGCATTGGGTACATTATAAATTCATTGTATAAGGTCTTTGGAATTTGATGTCAAAGAGGGAGAGATTGAATATGTTCATATCAAAATAATTGAGGGAGATTGATTTCATGAATTAGAGGAAGAACCTTGTATATCAGCAAGAGGGAGAGCTTGATTAGATGGAGTCTAAAGACAAGATGTCAGAGGGAGAATTTCAAAGGGAGTTCTCATGGATGAAGGATCAAAATGAAACTAAGGATATTATAAAGTCTTATAAATCATTTTGATTGTTCTAAATTTCATTTTCTCATGACATGTGTTTCCATCAATGCCAAAGAGGGAGATTGTTGAAAATAATTATTCAATTGTATATTATCATTGATGTTACTGTATATGTGAAAAACCTAACTATTGGGAGCATGCTGAAACAAGAAAAAGTTAGTTGTACATGTTCATATAAGAAAGATTCAAGCAATAAAACAATTTAAAAACTTTTTTTTTACTAAGCTAAACAACCGACAAATATGATTCTCACGCAACCTCGGAGTAGCTTAACAAGGGCACCCAATGTGAACCTTGTTAGTGTGCTCTAGTTGGAGGGATGTGGATGTCCCAAACACAACTATTGAATCCAAATGTAATGCAAATGCAATATAGAGTATGTGAATATAGACTAAATGAGTGTAGAATACCTTCAAGAGATAGCTGAGTGAGACAATCTCAAAGGATTCTAGGATGTTAAATGGAAATGCAATGAAGCAAACTTGCAATAGTAATCTATCAGGAAATGCAAGCATAAATGCAAGAAATCTAACATCTACCAAAGGGTTATTAATATGCAAATCTCTAAAACAACTAGAAAGCTCTAACTCTAAACTAATATGGTAACAATGCAAATGAGGGAGATATAAAATGCTTGAGACAAGGCCTCTCTTTATAGATTTGAAAGAGGCCTTGGGGAGGTGACATCTATGTGGCATCCACATAGGTGCCACAAGGGAGACACATTGGGTAAGGAGACAAGTCATGCAAAGGTCAACATAAGCCTTTTTAGTGAAAGTGATGGCTCAAGGTTCGCTCACACGTGTGAGAAACCTTGGAGAAAGGAAAGGGGGACAAATATGTAAGAGGTGTGATTAAAATAATGAAATGGAATTTTTATTGGATCTTGAGTTTCTCACACATGTGCGAGAAAACATTTAGGAGCTAAAAGGTGTTTAGGATAATTAAGTGGGATTAACTAATAGGTAGGCTTAGATGGATAAGAGTGATGGGTGTAGACTAGGTTTTTAAGATGGGATTAGGATTAAATTAAATAATATTTAACTTAATCACAAGATCAAAGAATTTAATAAAGTGGAGGGAATTAAATAAATTAAGATTTATTTAAAAGGGGATTATGGAGCATAATGTATTAAATAAATTAAACACATTAGAGGGGATGCATCTAAATTAAATTTAAATACATTAGGGAATTGAAACTATTTAATTAAATAAGTATAGGAACATGAAAAAATATAATTAATTATAGTGTCAAGGGTGATACTAAATTAATTAATATAGTGCTTAGGACAATTTTAAGTGTCTACAGTTACACAAATGTTACATTCTAACTGAGAACTACCAGTAGTAACTGAGCTTAGAAGACTCCAGTATCAGTCGAGCAGAAGTTTAGAATAAACCAAGTTCATTGATCAAGTGTTAACTGAGATAGGTCATTCATTAAAGGATTCAAGTATTAATTGAGTCAGGTCAGTTACCAAGGAACTCAGTGGTAACTAAGTGACCTAGTTTTAGTGGTAGTTGACCTACAATAGAATATTTTTGTTTATTATTTTGTTTATGCAAGCTAACTTAGTGGATGTTAATTGTTTATTTATAAGGGTATTCGAGCCGACTTGACATTGGGTTTCATATATATATGAATGGTCAAGTTGTGGATTGAAAAGAAAGTAGTGGAAGAAGATAAGATGTCTAGATAAAGAAGGATATCTAACTAAGGGAAGAATATACAAAAAGTTGCAATTGATCAGGAAGGATCCAAAGGATAAGCTAGAATAGTGATTTGAATTTGCAAATCACTTGCTTCATTGATTAGGTCAATCATTGTTACTCTAACAATTGTAGCAATTAAGAAATCTCTTAACGGAGTTGACTTAATAGTCATTTATGTAAATCCTCTAACAAGGTGGCATTTCTAGAGTAAAGTGTCTTAAGACCTCTAACAAAGCCACTTCTAACAGGGTGATTCAAATCCTTTAATAGGGTCACACCTAACAATGTGTTTTGTAACCTTTAACAGGGTTGGCTCCTAATAGGACTCACTTCAAAAGAGTGAAAAGTTATAATTAGTTGCATTGGTGGTTTTTCCAAATTGGGTTTCCACGTTAAGTCTTGGTGTCTCATGTATTCATGTTATTTTCTTCTGCTTTATCTTTTTGCAACTATGCTACTAAAGGTTAATACACATTAATATCTCAAGACTGTTTTGTTAACCGAGTTGTGTAAGGATTTGAGTTAATAAGAAGTTTGTATTGACACCTAAGGGATTTGGAATTATTTTAGTGGTAACTAATTCACCTCTCCCCCCCTCAGTTACTCCTCTTATATTTCCAACAATTGGTATCAGAGTTAGTGGTACTTACAGGAAAGGTTTCAAGGACCTAAGCTAAAGATCAGATGTCTCACAGAAGAGAGATTCCCAAGTTGAACAGAGAAAACTTTAAAGCATGGCAGGAACTCATGAAGCTGCACTTGGGAACCATTGAGATACAGGCCTATGCTTCTTGGAGAACCAATTTGTGGCACCTCCTAATCCTTTAACTGTGGATCACATGGTAGATAAAAATAATCACAACAAAATGATGAATAATATTGTTTCTCCTCTAAACTATTTTGAATTTGACAAAGTCAAAGATTGTCCTATTACCTTTGACATGTGGAACAAACTAGCAAAAATATATGGAGGAGATGACAATGTGAAAAGAGCCAAAGCAAAAAGTCTAAGAGGCCAGTTTAATCAGATGAAGATGAGAGAAGATGAAAACATTGCTAAACACAATAAAAGATGAATCAAAAGACAAGTATATGCCTCTGGTACACCTTAGTAGAATGGCATAGTAGAAAGAAGGAATAGATCCATCATTGATTGTGCAAGAACACTAAGGATAGAGAAAAATGTTGCATCCAAATACTAGAAAGAAGAAATTAGCACAACAATTCATACCTTGAATCGACTTCAAATGAAGAAAAGTACAGATCATACACCTTATTAATTGGTATGGCTATAAACCTAATGTCTGTTATTTCAAAGTATTTGGAGCAAATGTTATATCTTGAAAGAGACAAGGAAGGGAAAATTCAATGCAAAAAGTGATGAAGGCATATTTATAGGCTATTCCAACAAGAGAAAAGCATATAAATGTTGGAGTCTTGCTACTCACAAAGTTATAGAAAGTGTACGCATAAAAATTGATGAGTTTGCAGAAAATGCTAAAGAACAAAGCAGCAAGGAACTTGAAGACTACATAAATTTTGTTTACTTTGAGCTTGATACTTTACCAAAGGTACAAAGAAATGCAATTGTGAAATAGCAGATAGCATCACTCTAGTAATCAACACTACGTGAGTCACCTAAGTCTACAGTACAACCCAAGCTGCAATGAGTGCAACCTGAGTTGGAGATCATTCCAACCGAGTCCCAAAAAGAGGAACCTAAGTCAGTCAAAGGAAATTGAGTCTCAGACAGTGGGACCTAAGCAAAGTTCAGAATTTCACAAAACCTTTGGGCATGGTGAACCAAGTGAAACAAGTCCAAAATCTAGAAGAAAGGAACATGTACTTGCTAGATATGTCAGAAGACATCAAGCACCTGAACAAATAATTGGAGATCAGATAGGAGGCACAATGACAAGGAACAAACTAAAAGGTACATGTTTTCTCACTGAATTTGAACCTAGAATTGTTAAAGATGCATTGAATAATGAAAGTTGGATAGAGGCAATGAATGAAGAGATTGAGAAAATTGAAAGGAACAATACATGGACTCTTGTTCCTAGATCCAACGAAAAAAATGTATTTGGTACAAAGTGGGCATTTAGAAACGAATTGAATAAAAATGGTGAAGTATCAAAGAATATGGCAAGGCTAGTGTATAAAAGATATGCTCAAATAGAAGGTATAAACTATATAGAAACATTTTCTCCTATTGCTAAACTTGAAGTGGTCAGAACACTGCTTGCATATGCTACATTTAAAAGATTAAAAGTGTATCAAATGGATATAAAATCAGCTTTCTTGAATGGAATTCTGGAGGAAGAAGTTTACATTTATCATCTGGAAGGTTTCATTGATCCAAACAAAAGAGACATGGTTTGTAAGTTACAAAAAGCTTTTTATGGTCTAAAACAAGGTCCTAGAGAATGGTATGAGAGGCTACATGGATATCTGGTAAAGTTCAATTTTTAGATAACCAATGATAATAGTAGTTTGCATATTAAAGGACCACAAAATAAGATATTTTTAGCAAAAATATTTGTGGATGATATACTATTTATAGGTCATGATGACTTATGCAAGTCATTCTCTAAAGAAATGAGGAAATAATTTGAAATGTCAATGTTTGGAGAGGTAAAATTATTTATTGGTTTGCAAGTTAATCAAATGAAGGTTGGCATTTAACTTACTCAATCAAAATATATCAAGGAGATATTGAAGACCTTCGAAATGGAAGCTTTCAAACCAGTTGGAACACCTATGTCTATTGGACATAAACTATCAAAGAATGATGATTCAAAAGAGGTAAATCAGACTACCTATAGATCAATGATTGGGAAACTTCAATATGTTGTTCACACAAGACCTAATATTGCATTTGCAGTTAGTATAGTTGCAAGGTTTTCTGCAAGTCTTGGAGAAAATCATATGATGACAGTAAAAAGAATTATGAGATATCTAAAAGGTACTCAAGACTATGGTCTATGGTACAAGCAAGGAGGAAACCTTGATTTAAAAGTCTTTACTAATGCAGATTGGACATAACAGAAAAAGCACCACTAGAGGAGCATTCTTACTTGGAAAGAGGCTAGTGTCATAGACCAGTACGAAGTAAAATTGCATCTCTCAGTCTACAACATAGGTAGAATATATTGTTACAATAGTTAATTGTTCCAAAATAGTCTAGATCAAGCAACTATTGTTAGGAATAAAGGAAGAATTCAAGGACCCAATGGCTATCTACTATGATAACACAAGTGCAATCAACATATCCAAAAATTTAGTGATGCACTCTAAGACAAAACACATTGTAATCAAGTATCATTTTCTGAGAGAATTAGTTCAAGAGAAAGAGGTTAGATTGGAATATGTGAACACAAAGGAGCAGGTTGTTGACATATTTACCAAACCATTACCTAAAGATGAATTTTAGTATCTCAAAGAAAACATAGGAGTCATTCCCCCATATGATGCTCACTAGAGTACAGATTAGTTATGCATAAACCTAACTATATTGAAGATCTATTAGGTTGATGCAAAGAAGTTGGAGCTTATTGCATATGAATTAGTACATTAGGTACATTATAAATTCATTGTATAAAGTCTTTGGCATTTGAGGTCAAAGAGGGAGAGATTTAATATATCATGTTCATATCAAAAGAATTAAGGGAGATTGATTTCATGAATCAAAGGAAGAAACTTGCATATCAGCAATAGGGAGAACTTGATCAAATGGAGTTTGAAGACAAGATGTCAGAGGGAGAATCTTAGAGGGAGTTCTCATCGATGAAGAATCAAAATGAAACTAAGGATATTATAAAATCTTATGAATCATTCTAATTGCTCTAAGTTTCATTTTCTTATGACATGTTGTGTTGCCATCAAAACCAAATAGGGAGATTATTGAAAATAATTTATTCAATTGTATATTTTAATTGATGTTACAAAAATGTTACATTCTAACCAAGTACTACTAGTAGTAACCGAGCTCAGAAGGTTGCAGTATTAGTTGAGCAAAAGTTCAGATAAGCCAAGTTTGGTGATCAAGTGTTAACCAAGCTAGATCGGTCATTGAAGGATTCAAGTGTTAACTGAGTCAATTTGGTTAACAAAGAGGTTCAGTATAAACCGAGTCAAGTCAGTTACCAAGGAACTCAGTGGTAACTGAGTGACCCAATTTTAGTGTCAACCGACCTACAACAGAACAATTTTGTTTATTATTTTGTTTATGTGAGCTGGCTTAGTGGATGTTAATTGTTTATTTATAAGGGTATTCAAGTCGACTTGACATTGGGTTTCATATATATGAAAGGTCAAGTTGTGGATTGAAAAGGAAGTAGTGGAAGAAGATAAGATGCAGATAAAGAAGGATATCTGATTAAGGGTTGAATATCCAAGGAGTTGCAAAAAATATTCTGATAAGGAAGGATCTAGAGGATAAGCTAGAACAGTGATCTAAATCTGCAAATTAGTTGCTTCCTTGATCAGGTCAATCATTGTTACTCTCCAACAATTGTAGTAGTGAAGAAATCTCTTAACAGAGTTGACTTAACAATCATTTCTATAAATCCTCTAACAAGGTGGCATTTCTAGATTTAAGTGTCTTAAGACCTCTAACAAGGTCACTCCTTATAGGGGGATTCAAATCCTTTAATAGGGTCACAACTAACAGTGTATTTTGTAACCTTTAATAGGGTTAGCTCCTAACAGGGCTCACTTCAAAAGAGTGAAAAGTTGTAACTAGTTGCATTGGTGGTTTTGCCAAATTGGGTTTCCATGTTAAATCTTGGTGTCTCATGTGTTCATGTTATTTGCTTACTGCTTTATCTTTCTACAACTAAGTTACTAAAGGTTTACACATTGATATCTCAAAATTGTTTTGTTAACTAAGTTACAATGAATATCTAGTTCTAACCGAGTTGTGCAAGGATTTGAGTTAATAAGAAGTTTGTATTGACATCTAAGAGATTTAGAATTGTTTTAGTGGTAGCTAATTCACCTCTCTCCTCTCGGTTACTCTTATATTTCCTTCTATTGTATTCCACTTTATAATTTGTAGTTAGTATTAGCTCCCCTTTTTCTTTAGGTCCTTGCTAATCTAATTTGGATCATAAATGGAATCATATGATCCAGAACAGTGATCTGAATTTGCAAATTAGTCGCTTCATTGATCAGGTCAATCATTGTTACTCTCTAACAATTGTAGCAGTTAAGAAATCTCTTAGTGGAGTTGACTTACCAATCATTTCTGTAAATCCTCTAATAAGGTGACATTTTTAGATTGAAGTTTCTTAAGACCTCTAACAATGCCACTCCTAATAGGGTGATTCAAATCCTTTAACGGGGTCACACCTAGTAGTGTGTTTTGTAATCTTTAACAGGGTTGGCTCCTAATAGGACTCACTTATAAAGAGTGAAAAATTATAAGTAGTTGCATTGGTGGTTTTTCCAAATTGGGTTTACACGTTAAGTCTTGGTGTCTCATGTGTTCATGTTATTTTCTTACTACTTTATATTTTTGCAACTATGTTACTAAAGGTTAATACACATTAATATTTCAAGATTGTTTTGTTAACCAAGTTGTGCAAGGATTTGCGTTAATAAGAATTTTGTATTGACATCTAAGGGATTTGGAATTATTTAAGTGGTAACTGATTGACCCCTCCCCTCCTCAGTTACTCCTTTTATATTTCCAACAATTGGTATTAGAGTTGTTGGTGTTTATAGGAAAGGTTTCAAGGACCTAAGCTAAAGATCAAGATGTCTTACAGAAGAGAGATTCCTAAGTTGAACAGAGAAAACTTTAAAGCATGGTAGGAACTCATGAAGCTACATTTGGGAACCACTGATATACAAACCTACACTTCTTGGAGAACCAATTTGTGGCACCTCCTAGTCCTTTGACTATGGATCGCATGGTAGATAAAAAGAATCACAACATAATGATGATTGATATTGTTTCTCCTTTAAACTATTCTGAATTTGATGAAGTCAAAGATTTTCCTACTGGCTTTGACATGTGGAACAAACTAGCAAAAATCTATGGAGGAGATGACAATGTGAAAAGAGCCAAAGCAAAAAGTCTAAGAGGCCATTTTGATCAGATGAAGATGAGAGAAGATAAAAACATTGCTAAACACAATGAAAGAGGAATCAAAAGATAGATATATGCACCTAGTACACCTCAACAGAATGGCATAGCAAAAAGAAGGAATAGATCCATCATGGATTGTGCAAGAACACTGATGATAGAGAAAAATATTACATCCAAATTCTGGAAAGAAGCAATCAACACAATAGTTCATACCTTGAATCGAGTTCAAATGAAGAAAGGTACAGATCATACACCTTATGAATTGGTATGGCTATAAATCTAATTTATGTTATTTCAAAGTATTTGGAAGCAAATGTTATATCTCGAAAGAGACAAGGAAGGGAAAATTTGATGCAAAAGTGATGAAGGCATATTTATAGGCTATTCCAACAAGAGCAAAGCATATAAATGTTTGAATCTTGCTACTCACAAGGTTATAGAAAGTGTACATGTAAAAATTGATGAGTTTGCAGAAAATAGTGAAGAACAAAGCAACAAGGAACCTGAAGACTACAGAAATTTTGTTTACCTTTAGCCTAATACTTTACATAAGGTACAAAGAAATGTGATTGGGCAATAACAGATAGCATCACTCTAGCAGTCAACACTACCTGAGTTGCCTAAGTCTATAGTACAACCCGAGTTACAGCCAATGCAACCCGAGTTGTAGACAGTTCAAACCGAGTCCTAGAAAGAGGAACCCGAGTCACAGTTAAAGGAAACCAAGTCTCAAACAGTGTGACCTGAGCAGAGTTCAAAATTTCACAGAACCTTTGAGCATGGTGAAACAAGTCCAGAATCTAGAAGAAAGGAACCTGTATTTGCTAGATATGTCAGAAGACATCATGCACCTAAACAAATAATTGGAGATCAGACAAGAGGTACAATGACAAGGAGAAAACTAAAAGGTACATGTTTTCTTACTGAATTTGAACCTAGAACTGTTAAAGATGCATTGAATAATGAAAGTTGGATAGAGGCAATGAATGAAGAGATTGAGAAAATTGACAGGAACAATACCTGGACTCTTGTACCTATACCTAATGACAAAAATATAATTGGTACAAAGTGGATATTTAAAAACAAATTGAATGAAAATGATGAAGTATCAAGGAATAAGGCAAGGCTAATGTGTAAAGGATATGCTCAAGAAGAATGTATAAACTATCGAGAAACATTTGCTCATGTTGCTATAGTTGAAGGGGTCAGAACATTGCTTGCATATGTTTTATTTAAAAGATTCAAAGTGTATCAAATAGATATAAAATCATCTTTCATGAATGAAATTATAGAGGAAGAAGTTTATATTTATCATCTGGAAGGTTTCATTGATCCAAATAAAAGAGACATGGTTTGTAAGTTACACAAAGATTTGTATAGTCTAAAACAAGGTCCTAGAGAATGGTATGAGAGGCTACATGGATATCTGGTAAAGAGTGGTTTCTAGAGAACCAATGACAACAATAGTTTTATATTAAAGAAGGACCACGAAATAAGATATCGTTAGCAGAAATATTTGTGGATGATATATTGTTTATGGGTCATGATGACTTATGCAAGTCATTCTCTAAAGAAATGAGGAAATAATTTGAAATGTCAATGTTTGGAGAGATATAATTCTTTGTTGGTTTGCAAGTTAATCAAATGAAGGTTGGCATGTTACCTTACTCAATCAAAGTATATCAAGGTGATATTAAAGACCTTTGAAATGGAAGATTTTAAACCAGTTGGAACACCTATCTCTGCTGGAGATAAACTACCAAAGAATGATGATTCAAAAGAGGTAAATCAAACTACCTATAGGTCTATGATTAGGAAACTTCAATATGTTGTTCACACAAGACCTGATATTGCATTTGCAATTGGTATAGTTGCAAGGTTTTCTGCAAATCCCAGAGAAAATCATATGACGACAGTCAAAAGAATTATGAGATATCTAAAAGGTACTCAAGACAATGGTCTATGGTACAAGCAAGGAGGAAACCTTGACTTAAAGGTCTTTACTGATGCAAATTGGATTGGAAGCATTGATAACAGAAAAAGCACCATTGGAGGAGCATTATTTCTTGGAAAGAGGCTAGTGGCATGGACCAGTAAGAAGCATAATTGCATATCTTAGTCTACAACAGAGGTAGAATATATTGTTTTAGATTACGGTAAAAGCAAGTTTTGAAGGGACCCCGAAACCCTTTAACAAAAAATAGAAAGATAAAGCAAGACAGCTCAACCAGGAAAAAACTTGCAACAAACTGAAGAACAGTATCAAAATCAGGTTTTACAGGGACCTGAAACCACTAGAAAAGTCCAAAAACAAACTAACCCAGGTTTTATAGGGACCTAGAACCACAAACAGTCTAAACTATAAAAAACCAGAAACCAAGACCAGAGTCCCCAACCAGCAACCAATACCAAACAGACACCAAACCAGAGAACCCACCCCAGTGCCACTATTGCAGCTCCAGGATCAATTTAGCTGCTTCCTTACCAATTGCAACAGTCTCTTGAATGGAAACAACATCCATAGTAGCAGTAGCTTTCATAGCACTCTTCCTCGAGCTCTGCCTTGTTCTTCTGCTCGGACCCTCAGTCGAAATGATATCTTCATTTTCCCTTTTTCCCAGGCTAGCATCGGCTGCCCAAATACTCGAGGTGACCTGTTCCATCTTAGTGCTACTCTCCTTGATTAACATTGTGAGGTTCTGCTCATAGTTGTTAAGTTTGTTAGGGATGTCTCCCATCTGTCCTTTCATATGACTAAGTTTAGCATTGATAGTATCCAGGTTATGTTGCAAAATTTCCACCTTTTTCTTCAAACCCATTATTTCATTGTAGATCTAGGAATCAACCTTGAGACTGGTGTCAGCTTTCTCCTTAGCAGAATGCAGGAAGGTAAGCATGGTATCCCTCTGCATAGCGTCACAATCATCTTCAGCAATCTCGTGTGGGGGGGAGCAGACATTGTCATTGATATCCTCCATTTTCGTTTGATCCTCCTTTCGACCCTCGACATAGTCCTCAGGATGAGCAGAGTCCTTCCTTTTTTCTTCCTCTATCCCCTTAACAGGAGAAGCAGTAATAGCCGTATGGTCCTCCTTATTCTTCTCAACAAGATTCCCGACAGTGTTATCTTCCACTTTATTACCCCCACTAGAAATAACCTGGTTACCCTCATTATTAGATTTACTCTGTTCAAAATTACATTCACTATTGTTTTCCTCTTTTCCTTTTTCATCATTATCTTCAGTCTCCGGATACCCGTCCAAATTAGAACTTAACTCTCCAGTTTCAGTATCATCCTCATCCTCAGGTTTCCAATTCTCACAGCTTTCTGAATTATTGCAATAGTTAATTGTTCCAATACAATCTAGATCAAGCAACTATAGTCAGGAATAAAGGAAGAAGTCAAGGACCTAGTAATTATCTACTATGATAACATAAGTGCGATCAACATATCCAAAAATTCAGTGATGCACTCTAAGACAAAACACATTGCAATCAAGTATCATTTTCTGAGAGAATTAGTTCAAGAGAAAGAGGTTAGATTGGAATATGTGAATACAAAGGAGCAGGTTGTTGGCATATTTACCAAAACATTACCTAAGGATGCATTTTTGTATCTCAGAGGAAAGCTAGGAGTCATTACCCTATATGATGCTCACTAGAGTAAAAAATAGTTATGCATCAACCTAACTACATTGAAGATCTATCAGGTTGATGCAAAAAAGTTGGAGCTCATTGCATATGAATCAGTACATCAGGTACATCATAAATTCATTGTATAAAGTCTTTGGCATTTGATGTCAAAGAGGGAGAGATTGAATATGTCATGTTCATATCAAAAGAATTGAGGAAGATTGATTTCACGAATCAAAGGAAGAAACTTGTATATCAACAAAAGGGAGAACTTAATCAAATGGAGTTTGAAGACAAGATGTCAAAGGGAGAATCTTAGAGGGAGTTCTCGTGGATGAAGAATCAAAATGAAACTAAGGATAAAATCTTATAAATCATTTTGATTGCTCTAAGTTTCATTTTCTTATGACATGTTGTGTTGCCATCAATGCCAAAGAGGGAGATTATTGAAAATAATTATTCAATTGTATATTTTCATTGATGTTACCCATATGTTAGATTCTAATTGAGCACTGCCAATAGTAACCGAGCTCATAAGACTTCAGTATCAATCGAGCAAAAGTTTAGAATAAGCCAAGTTCGGTGATCAAGTGTTAACTGAGCTAGATCGATCATTGAAGGATTCAAGTGTTAACTGAGTCAATTTGGTTACCAAAGAGATTCAATATAAACCGAGTCAGGTTGATTACCAAGGAACTCAGTTTAACAGAGTGACCCAGTTTTAGTGTCAACTGACCTACAACATAACAGTTTTGTTTATTATTTTGTTTATGCAAGCAGACTTAGTGGATGTTAATTGTTTATTTATAAGGGTATTCAAGTTGACTTGACATTAAGTTTCATATATATGAAAGGTCAAGTTGTGGATTGAAAAGGAAGTAGTGGAAGAAGATAAGATGCAGATAAAGAAGGATATCTAATTAAGCATTGAATATTCAAGGAGCTACAAAAAATATTTTGATCAGGAAGGGTCTAGACGATAAGCCAGAACAATGATTTGAATCTGCAAATCAGTTGCTTCATTGATCAGGTCAATCATTGTTACTCTCTAATAATTGTAGCAGTGAAGAAATCTCTTAACAGAATTGACTTAACAATCATTTTTTGTAAATCCTCTAACAAGGTGACATTTCTATATTTAAGTGTCTTAAGACCTCTAACAAGGTCACTTCTTACAAGGTGATTCAAATCCTTTAACAGAGTTACACCTATGTAATGGGCACCCCTGGATGTCCCAAAAAACTAAACCAAATTGCTGAAAGGAATTATGTCAAACAGTTTGCATTCAACTTCTTATTTCTCCGTTTAATGTTTTAAACCCCTTATAATTCCGAAAATCAAACATTTATTGTTTGTTGTGTTTCGTGCATGGAATTGGTATCATACAACATAAACAAGAAAGCAACTACAATGATATGCAAAGTGGAAATGAACTGCTGCTAATAAAATGTTATTTTCAGAATTCATAAAATCAAATACATAGCAGATTTATCAACTCACTAATTACTTCAGCAATATTGTCATAATACTCCAGCCCATGCTTACAAACTTGCTGCTACAATACTTTGTCCTCCAATCAGTCCACTACCTTCATAATACCATTCCCTCCAAGCGGCATAAGCGTCGGACAAGTAGTGAAGAAGATATGAGCAAAATATCAAATTTGCCTGTAGCCGGAAATGCAACTAAACTGCCTGATAATGAAGCCAATAAGAAAGAATTCCAAAGGCCAAACCCCAAGGGAATGACGTCTAGAATGTTACAAGAGAGGATAGACGTCCTCAAATGCCAAAAACAAAGCTGCAACTCACACACCAATTTCTTCTCATATTCAACCTGTCTAATGAAGCCACAAATGCTTCCTTTTATTCTATTCCCACGGGTCCCCTCAACTCATATGGGCAATGTGGGATAAAAGATGTGTAATATAAAACATATATTAAAATACCCCTTATGTCTCCCTTGGGTACACATCACCATAAAATAAATATTAAAGTAACACTTTAATATTTTACAATTAAATTAGACGTTACTTTAATAAAACTTCAGGCATTAAAATGTATTAGCAATCGAACTCCGAATAATGCGAGTGATAGCTCATCGGAAAGCTCTCACCGAGGAGTATCGAATCCAATCACCAAAATTGACCTGCACTGTGTCCTGCCGACTTACTAAAAATAGTAAGTATGCTTGAAACTGAGTAAATCAACTTCGTTTTGGCCCAAACTAGAAATGACTAGGCCGAAACACTCCAAGATCCCATTAAACCCTTCGTTAGCCCTCGGGACCATGTAGAACAAGGCTAACGCGCACACACTTGGTCAACTGCTAAAATGGGGACATTACAACCTAATAGTGTATTTTGTAACCTTTAACAAGATTAGCTCCTAACATAGCTCACTTTAGAAGAGTGAAAAATTGTAACTAGTTGCATTGGTGGTTTTGTCAAATTGGGTTTCCATGTTAAATCTTGGTGTCTCATGTGTTCATGTTATTTGTTTACTATTTTATCTTTTTGCAACTATGTTACTAAAGGTTTACACATTAATATCTCAAGATTGTTTTGTTAACCAAGTTACAGTTAATATCTAGTTCTAACCGAGTTGTGCAAGGATTTGAGTTAACAAGAAGTTTGTATTGACATCTAAGAGATTTGGAAGTGTTTTAGTGGTAACTAATTCACCCCTCCCCTCTCAGTTACTTTTATATCTCTAATAGAGAGTACATTTCCTTGTATTGTATTCCACTTTATAATTTGTAGTTAGTATTAGCTCCCCTTTTTCTTTAGGTCCTTGCTAATCTAATTTGGATCATAAATAGAATCATACTTGGAAATATCCCTCTTTCCCTCACAAACCTATTTGAATGGCTTATAGACCGTGTAAAGTGAGCGTCTACATCTTATTTGAAGTCCTTCCATTTTACCACTAAACACTCTTAGCCCTCATTGCATCTAAGTGATGCTGACCGAAGTGATGAACTAGAGCTTCTTAGGAGGTCACCCATCCAAATACTACTCCAAGTCGAGCACACTTAACTACAAAGTTTCCTCCAAGGTTAACTCCCCCATTGGCAAAACTTTTAACAAGTGTTGTATCTTATGAAGTATTCATTAGAAACCTTCTTATACTCATCATTCGATAAGTGGGAGATATTTTCACCGCAAATCAAATTTTGATACCACTATCATGATTCAACTATGTAGTTTTTGTGTGATCCATATTCCATGAGTAGTTGTTCACGTAAACTTGTCTCTCAACAAAATGAATGAAACCCTTATCACTCATTGCATCTATTTATACTAATCTAAACTATGTTTGTAGGGGTCATTAATACAAATTTTATATTTTACATATTTGTTCATATAATATAATAAGCTTCCTTTGATATCTACTCACCAAATTGTATAAGTTATTCCATGTTCATGCCACATTTATTAAACTTTCAAATATCTTAATAATGATATCTTATATATAATTTTGATAATGAATCTTACATATATCAAAAATATTATATATATATAAATCATTTTTTAATAGATTCAACTATTCTTCCATAGGTTTCTTGAGTTAGGAAACATAGACTAAGAAGCATCCACCTTGATTTTGGCCTCATACTTTATAATATAAGAACCTTTACACTCATCAAGACTTTAATCTTTGCATGACTCATTCAAAACATTACTTAGATCTAGATCCTATTGACAAAACATTAATACTTACTTTTGAAAATTTCTAACTTTAATCGAAGCCTTAAATCTTACTAGAGAATATTCACGCTCTAGGCCTTCTTACTTACCCTCCTTACTTCTCTTTTACCATTAGTAATGAGGCCATCGAATAATTCCATTTGTGGTATCTCGCGTGGGTCCATGGGTTCTGCATTTTCTTCACGTT
The DNA here is from genome assembly GCA_028749045.1 of Cupressus sempervirens. Classification (NCBI taxonomy): domain Eukaryota; kingdom Viridiplantae; phylum Streptophyta; class Pinopsida; order Cupressales; family Cupressaceae; genus Cupressus; species Cupressus sempervirens. Next base: position 600,814,594 of record CM053783.1, on the reverse strand, counting down.
TGCTACGATGTGTCCATTTTACTCTAAGCCTTAACAAAGTGGCTATACCAAGGCTCACAACCCTTTTTAATATGGAATCTTCAGCGCACAAAGCTTTACACATTCTCAGAGTGCCGCCGACATAATACGTTCACCTCAAGCAACCTAAAAAAATAATCATAACTAAATATCATTCACCCTTGGGACAGAACCACATGCGAGATAATGACTTGGAATAATCATGCCCAACTGTATAACGGATATCATACAGGTTTTTAATGATAAACAACTGGGTTGTATAGAGTGGATTACAATTCTATTATAAAGAATCTAAATTAATTTAACCCACAATTTTAGTTTGTGAAGGATTTAATCTATCAAAACTATTTAAAAATTGAACGTGGCTCAAAAAAACAGAAGACTGACATATAACATTCTCAAGAATCAAATTCAAACCATTAGTTAAATCTACAGCTAAATATACCACACATAAAAAGGTTAATATGTTTCAGATTACATTTGGTGATCTATTATTTTCTTTTACAGCGTGTCTATTTTTTTCTTTAAGCTTTCTGTTGTTCATCATGATGATGGAGCTCAATTCAAAACAGTTTTTTGGATTAAATTGTGATTTGGAATATTTCTACATCAACACTTACGTTACATTCTATGTTTGATCATTTTTCTCCTTATGGTCTCCATGATTCATCTTGATGATAGATCACAGAATGTGATCTGAACAATTTCTCGAATAAATTGTATAAAATATTTTTAAATAGACATTTCAAATCACATTCTATGATTTGTTATTCCTTCTATGATTTGTTATTCCTGATAATGATTGTTCATCCTAATGATAATAGATTATGGAATGTGTTCATTTTTCTCCATGTGCTCTCTTTTGTTCAGCACGGAGTGTGGCCATTTTGCTCTCCACTGTTCACCCTGAAGATGAAAACACCTATTTTTTACACACTTTAATCTAAAAACTATTCATCTTCCATATCATAAACTGTAGAAATCTATTAATCTTAACATCAACATCAACATCAATTAGAACAGATCAGGAAGAAGAAAACATGATCGATAGATATAATTCCAAATCTCTAGGGGTGGGAAAGCGATGATAAAATTGTAGGATGTGGACCATCCGGCGTTCTGCTACAATCCTTCCGGACAAACCAGATATTTTTTAGCATTAAATTGGAAGAGCTGGATGATTGCCCAAGAGACGTCAGTACGGCACATAAAGCAGAAATGACTTCAACCCAATATTCATCTGACATCAATCTTTTGACTCTTGTGAACAGTTGTGGTAAATAAAATACTGCACTTTCTCTCCTCGAGGTACAAAGAATCCAACCCCACTACACTGAACAGCTCGAAAGTTTGTAATTCTTGAGTTAGAATATCCATTTTTTTACTCCCACCGACAATTTGTAAGGCGCGATCGCAGCTCACTTTCTGGGGACCCACCGTAAACACGCGTTTCTCTCTACTGTCATGACAAAATCCCCTGCGTCATGTGAGACAAATAATATGCTGTTTCGAAAGGGTCGGTCAGTAGAATAATTTTACGCGCCAGTAAATGGAATTGGGAAGATAATTGTCACTGGTAACGAATAAATGTTCGTGCAAGAATAAATAATACGAAATTGCATCTGTATTTAACCAGGTGGATCAATATGCCAGAAGTTTCAAAAAGGGGTACGATAATAATTGCTCAACTTGCTAATACTTTTCATCTTCTGAAGAGGCGTTTCTATGGTTTATTGAAATTTACAGAGATTTTCTAGCCCTTTTAGAATTACATGGTGCCATTGAATACCTTCGGGTATTCTGAGTTGAATTCGAATTGGTCCCCTATGAGCTTCTTCGAGTTGAAATAAAATTACTTTCTATTAAAGCCATTGGTATGATGTGCCTTTTACGATTTAGGTAAAAAAAAATTAGTAGATGGTGGAGGCAGATAGATGGTCCATACTTGTCTTTAAAGATGTCTAAGTACATTCATTTCAATGCATAGCCTGTTCTGAGCAGAAAACTAAAGGTGTTGGTTGCAGGTATGTAATTTAACCCCACTTCCTACCATCTGCCTAAGACCTATTTAGGGGGACCTAAAACCTATTTAGGGGGACAATATCCCTTTGACAGCAAAAGTTTCTCTAGCTTTGCTATGGTAGTACTTGCATCATCTTTGATGTGAAATAGGTCTATGAAAAAAGCCAAAAGAGCTGAGAAAAGAGAGTGTGTATCTTTCATACAGCTGGAATGATACCCTTTATATTGGAATATAAAGCATACAATGACATCCAAGCCAAATATCCAAATAATTTAGCAGTGACTATATTACGAGAACTGATCATCAAAGAGTTGATTAAGAAAAAGAAAGAGTTTGTTACTAATTTGACTGGCAGGAGATCAGCACTCTAAAAATAAAAAATTGCAAGCAATTCTTACTGTTTCATAAGCTTTCTCGAGTCCATTAGCCAAAAAAATAATTTTACTCTATTCTATTCAAACTTTGTTTTGAAATAAAAAAAAGTTTCACAGAAACAAAAAGTAGATTACCATTTTTGGGAGCCGATTACCGTAAAAAATTATCTGTCCATCATAGCAAAATTTGTTCTGGATTTGTATTGAAAAATTGTATGCCAAATAGAACCGAACGCAGGCTGTCATTTTGTCAAGCAGAACTCCGTTAATTGCAACTTCTTGGTTCCGTGGATTTATAAGCTAAATAAATCAAACCAAAACTGCCGTTTAGTGAAAAATTAACTCGTTTGAAAAGAATCTACACTGTCAAGAAGATATTTCATACAATGTATCTGCATTTCTGCAAACTCTGTACTCCCCAGTAACACTATCTGCTGCAACGCTGCTTCCTTTGAAGGAGAGATTTATGTAATTTGAAGTTGTCAGAACATGCAGCATGCAACTACGAACAACAGGCCCCCTTTTAGTCAGTTGGATTGTATGATCTTTTAACGGTTAAGAAGTTATTATGGACATGGGTTCTGAACCCCAATATGGTCCCCATTCTGACATCCTGTCTCAACAAATAAACCCAATCTTACAGCCCCTGTTATCTTAGCTACTGAATCCACCCACCCCTCTACCAAAGATCTAAAGGAATTCTACATTTTAGTGGTTGAGAAAGAGCATCAGAATGCTAATGCTCCCGTTTTGACCGCACCTCACCCACTGAAAACTATTAGGTAGCAAAATTACATGCCTCCAAGTTCAAGGTGAACAGACGATAAACTGAGAGAACAATGGGTCAGGGGAGCAGGATCAGAATGCTTGCAGCAATTAGTTATAACATTTGAAAGACTTTTTAAGAGCAGCACCACTGGAACCAGAAAGCATTAACGGACAGTAATCTACTTAAACTCAATTGGCCATGAGAGTGAGGTTTTGATGCTGAAGATTACATTAAATTGCTCTATATGACCACAAGTTAAAGTTCTACATGGGTTAATGTGTCTGGGAAAAATTTAGCCCTAATGGTTCAGAAACCCTTCATTAGATTTGTTTCACAGAAGTTTGACACTCTTGCATTAAGGTTTCATTAACACCAAAATTTTAGATTCCCTCACAAGCAATCTCATACAGTTTGGAAGTTCCTCTGCCTAAACAAAGATTTGATGGACATCTTACTTCCAGTAAAACGGGAATTTTATATTTTCACATTGCAGCATTGCTGTAACTCTGGTGTCTAAAGAAAAAGGTTTCATTAACAATAGCCTTCAGGGAGACAAATGAATACTTGCCCTGGACCGTTGCTTAGTTTTGTACTAATAATAGACTCATTCTTTGTGAAGTTAGTTTCTAATTGCAAGAAAACAATCAACATAATACAGCTACATAAAAGCAATCAGCAACTGCAATCTAATCGCACACTCAGATCAGAGACATCTACATGGCAATATTGTAACATTCCTTGGACTCATCGTGTTCATCTTCAAATAAATGGTCGTTAGTATGTTTCTCTACATCCATCTTATTGAATTGGAGTGTTCAACATTAGTCAATAAGTAGTGACCATCTTGTCTGCATCTAGTGCCTTCTAAAAATACTTTATAAAATTGAAAACAGACAAATTGCACCTTTCACCAAAGGGAATGGTTCCAATGTTGAAGCGTGCACTTTATATGATCAAGAATGCTTTGAAATAACTAAATTTTAGTCTAGACTACTGTTTCTCTCAAAATAAATCGAATATAATGCCTAAAAAATTCTGACCATACAGCAATAACTTTAACAAATCAATTATTTTACATTCCAAATGTCGCATTTTATGTATGGCAGAATGTACTCCAGGGGAACGAATTCACCACCACCACCTTGCTTAGGCTTCACATTTAGACTCAGCTCAACTCCCAGCAAATAGAAAAATAGTAAGAACATACAATTTTTCTCAAACCTTCCACACACTTCTCGTAGAAAGGAACCAAGGGAGGAAACACTTTTGCAATAGAGGTTGATGCAATAACCCATTTAACAGATCTACTCACTAAGGTTGCATAGCTGTAAGAACATGTGATCATAGTTTACATATTTAGTCCAATGATGCTTGTACTTGCCAATTGCAATCTCCAGCCATGGTTTCATATTGCCATTAAAATGTATCACTGCCGCCCTTTCAATTACAGTAGAGCCAACATTAGGGTTATAACCAAGACCCAACACATGCCAAGATTTGTTCAAGACATATGTCAAATTATAGAACGTGATCAGCCCAGGCGGCAGGGTGCCTAGCTTCCATAACTGTCTATCCTTGTTCTGAAAGAAAGAGAGAAAGAACTTAGATTAATATCCACAGATAGCTTAAGTACAGTAATGAGAGATACAAAATAATCAAATAGGATCTTAAAAGGAAACCAAATAGCTAGAGAACTTTAGAGTCTTGGACCACTTGAATGTGTTGCATATATTAATGTACATGAAAAATATTCTAACAAAGCATGCATAAGGATACACTCTACTTACCAATCTTTGCCATCTATGATAAATCCCTGTTATGTTCTGCCTTTTCCATTCTTCCAGATCAAATATGTTCATTCCATATGCCCAGCCACAGGCATTTGGGTCAAAATTCTTTGCAATGAGAGGATTTGAGAAGTTAAGATATTTGTCAAACCTGTGGAAGCTTTCTCCACATGTTTCGACGGCACCAATGACCTTCCTTTGCATATCTATTTCCCAGAGAGCAGTCAGATCCTTTTGCACCACAATATCATCATCCAAAAAGAGAACTTTGTTGAGATTTGGAAAGATTTCTGGGAGGTAGAAACGAAGATGGTTGAGGATAGATAGATACTTTGGATTTCGATACTTCAAGTTGGAGTCTGCATTTGAATGGCGTATTCTAAAATAATATTCCTTCATGGATGCAGACCCAAGCTGTCTTAAAACTGGACTATAACTAGAATTCAGCCATGTAAACTCGTCAACAGTCTGAACCTGGATTGTTGCATTCCCCGGAGGATTTGCCAAGAACCACATTTTTATTGCAGGATAATTTAGCTTATCAGTCACCACATGAAATACATGCTTTTCTGGCTCCTGAAGTTAAAAGACCAAAAGGCCCCGTCAATGAACCATCAGTTAGTACATAAAACAGAAAGACTAATTCAGCTCTTTTCTAAATGCATCTTATTACTTGACTAAAGATTCAAAGAATATAGGAATCTCTTACCTTAGCATGAAACGCAGTGGAGTTCACCACAACTGCCGTTGCAAGAATATTGTCAGAAAATATTGCATAATGGTAGAGATTCTTGTCATCTAATTTTTCCTTGTTCGGAAACTCTTGTTCACTAGAAGTCAAAGCATAGTATCCAGAAGTCAATTGCATTGAGAGGCAATGCAGGCCTTTAGGAAGTGTTTTTGCTGCAAGCTGAGTCAAAAAAGTATTTTGTTTCTTGTGCACTCGAAGTAGTTCCTCTGTAGAGTGCACCATGGCTCGGAGCTTCTTTACCATTGCAGAACAATCATCATACAATTGCTTACCTCTGACCAACGTTTGTTCCATAGCCTTCATCCTGTCACCAGCACTGGATCCAATCCAATGACACAAAACATAAATTAAATTTCTTTTCATGCTGCACTAAAAAGACATAAACTTGTTTATTCAATTAACATGGCCTGCAACTACTAAAACTGATTATAATGGCCACTTACAGCATACCCCAATATTTGCTTCTTGCACCAAACTCAAGTATCTAAATACAACAGTTGATCAAATATTTATGTGGTTTTATCTTTTTTTCAGCTGTGCAACCTAGCAGCCATTAAAATTCTCTCAATATGGCAAATCAGCACTCACTGTTTAATGTACCTTCTTGGTAGATCAGAATCCTTGCTTGCATCACCAAGGGATCGCTGAAGCTCCTTCATGCGCTGCCTTAGCTCTCGTACATAGTGAGCATTGTTCCGAATAGGTCCCAGGTTTAAATACACCCTTGCCCTAATAAGTTGATCACGCATCTGCCTCACACGGAAATCGGGAATTACTTTTTGAATGTTTTGACTCTCAGTGCTCAGTTTTCCAGAACTCCTGGAGCTAATCTCTCTGGGCTTTGTTATTCCAGGTAGCTCTAGCTTTGGAAAATCCTGTTGAAAAAAAATCAGTCACAAGTAAATTTCCAGGAACAAAACAGAACAGTTCACTATTCAAAGAATGAGACAGAGATGTTATCAAGATATCTAACCTCTTCTCTGGAAGTCACATTCTCGGTTTCCTTCTCTTGCAAAGTGGAGGCAATGCCCCTACTCTCAATTTCTGCAAAAATAATTTGGGTGAGATTTTGTGGATGAATATAAAATATTTACCATAATCTAAATTTTCAGGCCTTACCACTTGTATTCCGTCCCAGATTCCTTTCATTCTGCATGGCATTTCCAATGGCTAGAGACTGTCCCTTGTTTAAATTCTCGTAAGAAACTGCAGCATCATTTTCATCTCTGTAAATGATTCCAATGGGCTCTTTAAGAAGGATCCCTGGTTCCTACTCAATGACAACCACCTAAATTTCATTACTAACAGGTACATCTATGCAAATGAAGTCAAAAAATAAAATCATCGAAGCTTCTCCAAAAAGACTTTGACCTAAAAGCAGTTGAAGGTATAAGTTTTACACAGACACAGATGATCAAAACACTAGACTGCACAATCTTAACAACAAATTCACAACCAACCTGATGCAGGGCATTTAACTTCCTTGAATCGCTGATAAAATTCTGCAGAGAAAGGTTCCAGAAAATCTGAGTAATGCTTGCAAAAATGGACTGTCTACAAGAGTGTATTTACTTCTGAATTAAAACCTTATTCCAAGCAGCAGACTTACAAGACTTGAAGAAGAATCTTCTAAGAAATCTCTGTGACCTGCAAGGCATGAAATTTACATGTGAAGCCATATAAAAATATCGCAAAGCACTTGCATGACTTTACTGCAAATATAAATGAATGCAGGAAAAAATAGCCAAACATGTGTTTTTGAAATTCTTACCAAAGGAAACACCAAAATTCCGCATTCTGCCCGTAAAAAAGACGAGAGGGGCCATCACTGAAAAGATGAGCAAGGCAACAACAGGCCTGTGGCACTTTCCACATCTCAGAAAATTTCGAGACGAATGGCCTTCTCCTCTAACAGAAGGCATTGCCAAGATCAAAGTAGAACCTGCTTGAGGCTATAAGCTCAAGATTTGCCCTAATCTTTTAATGTATAAGCTTTTAACCCAATCTGGGGGGCTTCCAAAATTCAGCCACGTCCCTGATGGTTGATATTTTTACAATGCAGACCGAAAAATACAGGCAAATAAGTTCATTGCTTCAAACCCTATATGACAAGCTCCTACCGATCGCAAATCTGGTGCCAAAAGAAGGCCTCAGGATCTGATAATTGACCCCTTCGACACCGTATTCTAATCTATGTGCACAGTTTACATAATTGCTCCATTCATTGGCATCGGAAATGTCACTTAACAGATAGCGTGTTCCAAGAAAAGCACGCGCTTAAGAACACAAACGCGGTCCAAAATGCTCGAAATAACAGAACAAAAGTCGAAACAATGTCCTTCGATAAATAGCAATTCCGATAGATTCGGCTCTGACTACCGATAAGAGGGACTTTACCCCCAAAGCTCCAAAACCTGCTTTATAATTTGCCGCAACAAGCTCCAGGTTGAGTCGCGCTACCTTCATCACATCAAATAAAGCCCTAGTTATGACTTACACGTCTCAAATTCGAGTTCTTTACATGCAAAATGCAAATTCGAGTTCAGAAATTACAAAGCCTCAGAAAATCGCTCAGATTTAACAAGCTGCAACAAATACTGTACAATTAATTTTTCGTCTTAAACATTTTAAATAATTACCCAGTATTAAACATCTCAGATCAAAATATTAACACATCATTCTAAAAACTCTGCCCTTACGTTGACACATTGCAGACAAATATAGTGCGCACATTAGCATTTCACGTCTAAAGCTAGCAGCGATACAGAACACAATACCGGATTAGTCCAATAAAGCGGCAAAAACTTCAGGCAATGCGAAATATTTAACATTTAGAATCAGATGCGTGCAAAAAAACCCGAATACTCAATATTTCAGGGCAAAATATTGAGAAAGTCTTACGACGACAACGAAGCCTTGCAATAAGATGACTTTCAGCTGGAAGCTCATGAGGTCGGTGTAGACCACTCAAGCACTCGTACTAATACAGAGACAGAAACCAAAATAATGAAAAAAAAAAGAAAACGTTAAATTTTCTACTGTTCAAACTATCACGGATACTTGCCGGATTTACATTTCACAGGGCTATCGTGGCAAACACCGTAAGTTAAATTTGCATTTTTAACTCTGATGAACAGCAAATTTTGACGGAACTTTATATCTGAATTTAGGTTATAACCATTACATTTAGATGAACAATTGCAGTTTGCTTTCACAGTGCCGACAAAAACAGCAATTAAAAAGGGAAAAACGATGAATTTTGAAAGTTTGGATGACAGCCGTTCGCTTGAAACCCACGACGACAGATTTAACAATTACAAAAGCAACAAATTCTCACAACTTACCTACATACCTTGATCGAATCCACTCCACACAAATGTAAGTGCTTCTCGGTAGTGCTATAAACAGAAAATACTCCAACTGTACTAAATTTTTCTATCTCTTTTCTTCAGTTTGAGCGGATTTCCCGTGTGTCTACTCGGCTTCCGACCTCTATTTTCGCTGCAAAGCTTACGTGCCCGCCTGCGTGATAATCAACGGAAATATTAATCGATTTCACATGGCTTTTTTGCCGGCTAATGACGGCAGGAATGTCACGTCGCCGTTGACGTTTTTCCGTTAACTAACATTCTTTCCTTTGAGCTTACTACAGCTTATTACAGTAGTTTTTTACATGGCGTTTTCTTTTTGCTTTTATGAGTTCCGCTTAAATTTTGTTATTTTGTTATTTTTTATTTTTTTGAACGTTTAAATATTTGCTTAAAGCGGAAGTTCTTTCCAACGTTTACCGTTAAATGCGCCTCGTAGTTGTTGACACTGACTCCTATCTTAATAAAATAAAATAAAACTATCTTTGTTAAGTCCGTTATTATCTCGGTTACGCTTTGCTTTTTACAAGCGGAGTGAAGCTGAAGTTTAGTGGATAGATATCGTACGAACATAGTTCATAAATATAATTTGAACACAATCCATAAAAGAACGATAATTGTTGTTAATTTTGAGGGATCCTGGTTTGGATTGTTCTATTAGTCTAGTAATTTAGCTTTATTTTATTTTATTGTATATGTGTAGGCTATACTATTGCAATCATCTTGTTAAACTAATAATTAATATTCTTTATTTCAACCAATTAGATGTAAGTGTTTTCTATATTTTATTTCAATTTTAATTTTTGTAAAGTATACATGTACATTTTTTAATTTCAAAATTTAAGAAAATTATTTAACCTTAATCTAATTGGCCAAAATGTTAGGATCTTATAGAAATGGATTTAGACAATATTTTAGGATGGTAAAAATATTGAATCAAAAACCAAGGTTAACATGAATTAATCATGGTATACTCAATTTGCATTTGTTTGTTTATAATGTTAGACTTTAAATTTGTTTTTTTTTAAATGTTACAGTATGTTATTTGATTTAATGTTAAAGTGAAGTTAGTTGGTTTAAAGTTTTCTTAACTACAAAATATAATTAAAAAATATAAAATATTAATGAAATTATGATTACAACTAATTAAATTTTTAATTATAAATATTTTTTTCTTTTATAAAATTATGTATTATTCTACCTAATTAAATTATAACAATTACGGCAAATACAAGCCACTATGTGGCACTTGTTTCTTTTGAATTTATATATTTGTTTATAAAAATAGAGAGAAAATAATGTGTGTAAGATTAGTTAGTAAAGATAGATTTGAGATTTGGATGTAAGGAGAAGAAGTATTCTTTTTGGATTTCATGTCATCTACATTTTGGATCATATTTCATGGTTATTTTGGTTGACGAAATGGTGTATCTAAAATTATTTAATGAAGATTTAGATGTAAAATGATCTAATACTAGTTATTTTTAGATTTTATTGTATCAACATTTTTAGATTAGTATTGTGGTTTCTAAGGAAAAGTCTAATGAGGCTGACATGACCCTAATTGAGAATAGTGGATTCAATGTTGTTGATTGTGATAAAGTTGGACCCGTCATTAAAGGTGTTGGGGTTGTTGGTTCTAACAACTCTGTTGATTCGTTAGCCTGGCATTTTGTGGCTGTCAAGATTGAGGAGGGATGGATTATGGTTAAAGGCAAACATTCAAAGAGGTTTCCATCCATATCTTCTCCTAAATCCCACAAGTTGGGAGCTAAGGGGAAATCTTAATTTTGTTGCTTGTTTTCTTTTTGTTGGGTGGTCAGTTCATTAATGACTTATTCTTTGTTGACCACCAGTTCGTGATAATGAGATTTTTGTGGCGTTGGACTCTCCTTCCTTTGTTTGTGTCATGTTCTATATATGCCCTGTTTATTTCTGAAGAGCTTATTGTATATCTTTCGGTTTAGTTTGCAGGTTGTCTTGCTTTGCACTTTCTTTGTATTTGGGTTTTAGGGCCCTTTCAAAACATGTTTTCTTAATCAAAAACATTTTTAGATTGCACTTTGTATTCTCTTCCTTGGCTCTCATACCCAAAAAAAATTGTGATCAAATTTAGAAAGAGCAACTATTAGTGTAATGGATTGTGGAAATCTAATATTAGAGAGGTGATAATTTATAAGCATTGATTTTATTTTGTTTAGTGTTAAAAATAGCCCTTATTATATCATCTATTGTCTTCATATCTCAATAAACCTTGCATGAAAAAGTTATTATTTCTTATAGGTTGTAGGTGTATGGTTTATAGATTTCATTTTGTTTTGTGTTAAAATTTATTTATTGTAGATATGAGATGTATGAAATATCATTTTCTTTAGCAAGTGTTGAAACTTGTCACTTGTAAGTATTGTGTGCATGAATCATTAACCTTATTTAACTTAGTTTTAAAATGTTATCATGACAAAACTTATGTTATAAGTTTGGTGTGCACCTTGTGATTATTGTATTGTACTAATAATTACAATATATTTTCAAATTGATACCTCATCCATTGGAGGACCACCCTTAGAGAAACCTATAAGATACATTGTGTAATGTGCCTTGCCACTCGGATTGTGTGTTATGATAGGTGTAAGAGAGCATTGGTTTAGACATTACAAGTAGACTAGGTTAAGCAAAGTTGATTTGTCATTTTTAATTAGGTGTAAAAGCATCTTGTAAAAGGTTGTGTTGCTTTAAAATGGATTATTTGGTGACTATTTGTCCCCCTTCATTGTAGGGATCAAGACCCTCTTTATGATTTGCATTCCATGTTTGGGTTTGGAATCATGAGATGGGAAGTATGGGTCTAGGTGTGTAATGCCCCGCCAAGAACCCAAAAGAAGTTAACCTAAAGTTTTACTAAGTTTGCGAAACATTTTTTAAAAGAAAGATAGCATACACAACAGTAATAGAATAGTGGAAGCAATAACATGCACTCAAATATCAACAACACATAGGATTTGTACAAGAAGTTGGGTCTAACTTTTGGCCAAAAAGTGGAAGTGTTTTTCCTGTTTTTGAAATATATTGTCAATTGATGCTAAAATTTGAGCCATTTAGAGATTAAATATAAAAAGACTTCAAGAATTAAAAATTGTAGTGCCTGGGATCTTCTTTTTGAATATGTAATTTATTTGTATACCCATATGATAGATTTTTTTTGGTATGGATCGTTAAAAATCACTTTTCCAAAATGTTTGTTTCAAGTTCACACCACGCTCGTGTATGAACACCATATTTGACACAACCAAATGAATTTTTGTGAATCCTTTTAAATGAAGTTACCTGACACACCAAAGATTGATGAGAATAATTTTCTTGAATTTTTAAATTAATTTTTAATTGACGATTAACCTAATTTCTAAAACCTCTTGTGTACGGACGCCATAATTGAATTTTTTTAACTTTAAAAGAATTGTGTGAGGATTGATGACATATAAATTAATTTACAAAATATGAAAAATTTAAAAAGTTATTAAATTTTTAGTGAATGTCACTATTTAACATTTAAGAGATACTTTTGATTAATAAATAATGGAAAAATAGCAAATGAACTCATAACACTATAAAATTTGTATTTTTGAAATTAGAACAGTAAGACCTATAATGGGTTTTTGTTTCGTCAAAAAATTTAATGGGGACGACCGTATAAAAATTACGACAATCCCTGAAATTGTCAATTAAATGCCTTAGTAAAAAATTGGTTCATAAAGGCATAGGCTTGGTGGGACCAATCCTATGCCATGCCTTTCCCCAAGGCAAAACCCCATGCGAATTCGCAGCCATGCCAAATTCCCACCCATGTCACTAGAATCAGGCACTCGATTTGTAATTCAAAAATCAGGTGCCCGATTTGGATTTAGACGTTAACCAAATCAGGCACCCGATTTATAATCGGGTACCCAATTGTTTAAAAATCAGGTACCCAATTTTTAAACAATCAGATATACCCACTTCTAATATACCTATTGGGCCCCAAAAGATGCCCCACATACCAATTTTCAATTATTGCAATGATTGAATGACAGTTTCGAACTGCAACAGTGAATTTTCGTCATAGTTATTATGTTTTCTTGTCTTCTTCTACAATTTGCAATCTGTTAATTTGAATTCAAAACTGGTGCAAACATGGGATCAAAACAATGAAGAAAGAAGAAAATAAAAGTTCTGACAAATGATGAGATTGCAACAAATAAAGAGAATGAAGCACAATGTCAATGAGAGAGAAGACAAAGAATTAGAGAGTTGAGCAATGTTTCAAAGGAGAAAGACATTGAAGATACCACAATGGATGAAGAGGCTAAAGAAGAGAACCCAATATAAGGAGATTCAAGTGCACATTCTAATCAAACATTCAATACAGGTGTGTCTCCAAACCCTCAAATTTTTTTCCATGATGAAATTGGTGATTTTTTAGAAGCAAGTTATGATTTAAATGATTTAGATTTTCTTCATGAGAATAGATTGTCAAACGATCATGCACAACAAACTCCAATGGAAATGCATGCCCCAAAAGAAATACCAAGAAAAAATGAAAATGAGATTCAAATTCCAAATAACAATGAAAATGAAATGCTAATTGAAAATAACAATTGTATGAATGTAGACATGGACACACCAATTATTGAATATACATGTCAGAATGACACTAAAGTGTCTGAACATAATTTTCATTTTCCTAATGATGTACTAGATCATTTTGAGGGATTGGTTTCATGGAGACAAATTAGGACACATGCTAATAGATTATATAGACATTTTTTTTATAATAAGAATTTTGGGTTTCAATGTTAGTTGATGTTGCAACTAATTAAAATGTCTGAAATGCAAAAAGTAATGAAAAGGTTAGGAATGTATGTAAAACCCAAGAATAAAAATGAGTCTTTAAAACAAGTTGTAATCATTCTTGCTAGTGCCTTTGTAGTATCAGAAAGAGAAGTCACTCTAAAGATAAGAATATAGCATGATGAGCAATAACAATAGCTTTAGTTAACAAATCAACAACTGACAAAAGATTGATTAGTAACATAAGTGGATATCTTGATGTGAATCATAAGACTTTAGAAAGAGTTGTAAAGAGAAGGGTTAACTTTGAATGTGATCCAACAAATATTTTGTGGACTTATAGTGGTAGACTCCCGAGATGTGATATGAAACTTACTAGTGAAGTCAAAAGTTTGGTTGCAATTTTTTGGCATGATAATACAAGTGTATCACCTAATTCAAGAGATGTTCTTAAATTGATCCACATCCTAAACACCTTTTGGACATGACTCAAACTAAATTGTTTAGAAAATTTGTAGATGGTAAGGTGTTAACTATTACCATTAGTCAAAGATCTTTTGAAAAGTGTAAACCATGGTATGTAAGGATTAACAAGGAAAGAATCACATGTTGTTGTATAATGTTGGAATTACAATAGGAAAGGTAAACTTCTAAGGGTGGGGGTGCGTGAACCAGTAGTTTAAACTTGGACCAATAAAAACTTTCACCACACATCCATCTCATACATTCAATGAGTAAACTTAAATAACATGTAAAGCATATACATCTAAATCATGTAAACACATAAGCAATCATACACATACGACACCAAATATGATTACCTAGAAACCTTCCAATGAGAAGGTAAAACTGGGGTGGGGATGACACCCACAAATCTTCACTACTATAGTAATAAAGTGTATCCAATGAAGGTTACAATGTTTTGATCATGAAACATGATCTACCCTGTGAAAGGTCTGCCCTGTTAAAGGCTTACAAAGACTGTTAGGTCTCACCTTGTTAGAGGATTTCAACACCCTATTAGAAGTGTGCCTTGCTAAAGGACTTTAACTTACAACTAAGTAAGCACCTTGTTAGAGGATTTCATACAGCCTGTCAGGACTACTCTATTAAGAGATTTTGACTAAAATCACTTGTTAGAATGTCTCAGCTTTGATCGTGCGGTTAGCACTTGATTGCTTGATAGCAGATCACCTCTAAACTGATGTCTTCTTGATCCTTCTTGATCATATGTCTCTTTGTTGTATCTTTTTCCTTTCCTTTGTTCTTCTCTAATTGATTCTGCAATGTTGTTTCACTTCATAACTTCTAAGCCACCATGAATGCTCAGTTTTTGGATGTAAACTTCTCTCTTCGCTCCTTCAATTCCTTACACGCTCACTCATAGAGAATTTAGGGTTTGTCCTCCTTAAGAAGACTTTGGTGACTTAGTGTTAGGTATGAATCTACGGCTAAGATTCATCCATTTTGCTACTTAATCCTTCCCATTTTTTGATTGGCTGCATGTAATTGCATAGGGAATCCAACTAGAGATTCATCCTCATTTCCAAAATATCAAAATTCAATCTTATGTAGGCTCAAAAATGGTTTACATAGTTGTTTGTGCCTTTACAAACAAATATGTCAAAATTGTCTTACTCAGCATATGAAGTCTCTGATGCTCAGCATACACTAATCTCTCTACTGTGACTTTACACTTGTATTGCTCGACACTTACTATTTACTCGGCTCTTGTGTTACTTGGCATATACTGTCTACTTAGCACTTGAGTGACTTGGCACTCACTATGACTCAGTATATTCTAATATATACATGTTGTGCTCAGCATGTACTACTAGTTTGGCATGAACTAAGTAAATAACTTAAGTATGTTGACACTCATTTGTCAAAACCAATCTGAGATCAATAATCTCCCTATTTGAAATGAGTGTCAAAAACACTTGAGTATGCATTATCACCCTTAATCTTATGAGCATAACATATCTTAACTCGGCTTATATACAAAACTTCAAAATGTCAAAATTTTGTAATCACTTAGATACCTTAAAATTTGATAACTCCCCCTGAGTTGATATGTCTATTTTGTATCCAAAATTTTGTGCTCCTGATGAGTAAATGTGTCTCTATTAATACACTTTGACTTCATGCTCTGTTTTGCTGATACTCTTTCATTTAATTCTTCTAATATGTTTTGATGCTTGTTCTGCTTGCTCTCCCTTAGCTAATTCTAGCTTTTCTCTATTCCTCTTATTTCTTGCTCTCCTTGTATCTCCCCAAAATTCTTATTCTTTATTACTCCCAAAAGTAATATCTTCCCCATTCTCATATTTCATTCTCCCCCTTTGCTCTATTTCTCCCCCAAATACATGTCTCCCCTTTTTGAAACTTATGTCAATGGGCTTTACACTTATTGTGTGTTTGTCTAAAAAAGATTTATGGACATCCAATATCATCTTAAGAGTTGCATCACAGTTCTCACATGCTACATCCAATGACTTGATTTGGATTGCTAGCTCGATAGCAAGGTGGACTAGACCATCTAAGGTAGAAAGATTTGGGTCTTTCTTCATTAAGGTTTTGGCATAGCCTAGCTCCTTGTGCAAAATTTCCATATGAGGGGTGAGAGTTGCTTGGATGATAGTCAGTTTGGCCCTTATGTTGGCCTCATCTGCTATTAATACAGCTAACTAACTCTATGTTTGAAGCAATGTCCTGAAATGCTTCTCACTCTGAGCTGGATTCATTGGTAGTTTTGCACCTGATGCATTAATTTGGCTCTCCAGATTTAGAATGTGACTTCTGGTCTCTTGGGTGAAGAGTGATGGATTGCACAATTTAGTGTACAATGAGAATATGTTCTCAAGTACCTTTTTTGCATCCTCAACCTTAGTTGCCAATGCAACTTGTGTTAGTGCTATATCACCTGATATTTTCTCATTCACTTTTTTTTGGAACTTCTTTTCTGACCATTCTAAATTTTTTGCATTAGTATCTATGTCATAATTACTAACCTTCTCCACTATATTTTTCAGTTGTTCCATTACTGGCTTGGTCTCATTCGGAGTTGGCAAACTGAATGCATCTAAAAAGATGTCTTTAATATCTTGTAGTGCCTGCTTTTGCTTGTGCTCCCTTCTAAGCATTTCTTGATGCTTTTTCCTTGCTAGGGCCTATTGCAATATGCCCATTTGTTCTATAGTCATGGTATCATAATCATATTTGGGAAAAATGATTTCTTCATCAAGGCTCACATCTCCATATTGGATCACTTCTTTTGCCTTTGATGAACTCAAGCTTGGCACTGAGATCTGCAGTGGTGTAGTGTATGTGCTCGGCTTCTAAAGAGTATGACTTGATGGAGTGTCAGATATTGGTAAGGTTACTAGGGCTTGGATGGAAGTTTTCTCCTTCAGTTGTGGTGTCATCTCACTCTCTTTAAGCTTTCCTTGATCTGCCACAATAACTTGACTTGCACCTTGTCCTTGTGTTGTAGGTGTAGATAAGTCTATCTAACCTATTTCTTGTTGTTCTACAATAGCAACTTGTGTTTCCACTATGCTCTTCTCTATAGTATCAGTCTTGACAATTGTATCAACCTTGTTATATTTATCTTCTGGCATTTGGACCAAAGGTTGTACATTAGTGACTGGAGAGATAATAGAAGGTGGTTCTTGTGGATTCACCTTTTCCCTTGCAACATCAGTCGCTAACTTTTGTAGTTCATCCACACTGACCAAAATAGGATTATCACAAAGTTTGGCCTACAGTGTAGACTGATCTAATATCTTCTTAAAATCATCTTCAGTAAGGGGATTGATGTTCTAAGCTGATAGATCAGAAACATCCTTGACAATTACTATTTTAGTAGTCTCACTTGTGACATGTGGAGGACTAACACTCGGCAATTGTGTTTCTTGAACACTCCGTTCTTCTGGCTGCTCTGGCTCAGCTGCTACCTTGTCATCTACTTTCATTTCTATTCCTCCTCCAACAGTTTCATCTTTGTCATCATCTTCTTCATAATCTTTCACTTTAATGGGTGCTTGTTCTCCATCCTTAACTGTAGTCAACCCATAAGTGAGCTTCCACATCTATGTAGACTTCTTAACAAGATCCTCAATATTATTTTGCAAGATGCTAAATGTAATGCCCTGCCCGGAGATCCTTGGAACAAGGATTCAAATCAAGCCAAGATTTTTTTTTTTACAAGTATGAATGCACAAGACAACATCATACAGGGATCACAAAGATCGCAACGGAAGACTTCAACACAATCTCGGCAACCAATGAATCTCCAAACTCCACTACCAAACCGACACACCCAAACAAAACCAACAACCACCACAACAAGATGAGGGCACAAGAAAAGACCACTCATCAACAAAACACCAAGCTGGGGTAAAATGCAGAAACCTGAAATTTGGCTAAGCCTGAAATCCTGAAGCCCTGAAAATTGGCTAAGTTTGGATTTCTGAAGCCCTGAAATTTCCTAGAATCTATAACTTATCTCTGAGAGGTTTGAAACCTATCTCAAACGATTTTTTGCATATATTAAAATATATCTTAAGTATAAGTTGACGTTCAACTTATACTTAAACGATATATTTTAAAACCCAAGAGACTAAAACACAAACACGAAAACTTGATTTCAAAAGAAACCGACATAGTTCAAAATGCAACAGCATAGGGTCAAAGAACGCCCAAAAGGGTATCCAAAACCACTCTCAAAAAGATCAGATCATGAAGAAAAGTGCCCGCTGATGGCACGCGCAGGTTTTTCACAAAAATCGTGCGACACTTTTTACTAAGGGAGGGCGATACTTCTCCTTAAGGCATGCGACACTCTTCCAGTGTCGTACAACATTTCTCAAGAAGGCATGCGACACTTTTCAGCATCATACAACATTTCTCAAGAAGGCGTGTGACACTCTTCCAGTGTCGTACGACATTTCTCAAGAAGGCGTGTGATACTTTACTGTGTCGTATGACATAGTTTGCATGGGCATGCGATACTTTTTAAAGTGTCGCACCATGCTGAACAAATGTCACCCATAGAAACACAAAAACACTCCTAGAAGCAAAAAGGACCAAAATTAGAGCAAAGAACCTCCACACCAAGGAGTACCGGATCCACAGAGGCTCGAGGAAAGAACACTCGAGTGCAAGAACAACACAGAAAGGAGAACATTTATCCATCTAAACTATAGCAACAAAGAACACACTGAAATAAACATCACAGAGAACAAAAGCAACATCGCAATGTACACAAATACATCTTTGGAACAAAACAACCAAACTAAGTACGCGGTTCCTCCCAACCATCAATAGCATCATAAGACCATCGTGGGTCCTAGCCATCCCCCGCACGTAACATCCCAAGCCACTGACCAAATCGTCAGTACTGTCATAATAGGGATGTCACTACTAAAACAGGCATAATAACAGCATAAGAAAATCTAACGTGCTAGTGATAACGCATAAGATAATCCTACAGTAGATAACATCACCTATCACATGCTAAACAACAGTAAGCAACAGATATACTACTAAAGCAAATCACATCATCTAATCATATGCTAAACATCATAATAAGGGAATGCGCCAAATAAATAGCATCATCTAAACATGATATACAAGCATCCCAATGAAAGCATAAATCACAAGAAAGCATACTCCGAAACCCGAAGTACCAAGTGAAGACATCCAGCAACAGTCGCACTAGGACAAAAGATCATCTCTGTACACTGATCCCTAGCAGTGGTGAAGGTAGCTACGCCTCCCAACCACATGGTACCCGTAGGTCCACACCCGCTGTGCTGATGGAGATAATGATCCAACCACAAACACACATAAAACACAACATCCATGGCTAACACTCATGCCAGACAGTATGATGGCTGCAACCAAGAACCTAAGACAATGCAAGGAGTACAAGTCCTGGTTAGACACTCAAAAGGCTACTATGTAGGGACTAACATCATGGAGAGTCGCTTGGCATCAAAAATCCCAAGCTAGGACTTGCGCAGATTCAACATCCCTCAATGAAAAGGCTCTTGCACCGCAAACCTTTTTATTATCTTAAGTTTTATTATCATTCACACATTTTATTTAATTTTCACTTAATTAAAGCTTCCTTCGCCAACCCTCTGGGCACAATGATCACCAAGCTACAAGGTAGAAGCCCCCTCCATAAGCTACCCTACCCTACCCATGCTCATCCTACGACAAGTTCCCGTGGGCATGCATACTCCCATCCCAACCCCAATGATCATAATTTCTTGCAAATCCATGAAAGATCGGGCCTCGCAAGTCACCAAACAAATGTATACGCATGTACTCGTGTGTGGTGCACCACCATCACGAAGATCATAACACAAGGACAGGAATGAGAACACAATGCAAAGAAAACACCCAACTGAAAGCAACACGGGAAGGACATATTTTACACGAATCCCAAAGCCAATAAAACCATACATCATTTAATCACTCAATCGGCCTCAATCTGAGAGTATGGATTCTATACGAATTCTAATGATGCAACAAGACCAAACATCATGAACTCACTCAATCGGCCTCAATCCGAGAGTATGGATTCTACATGAATCCTAGCGTTCACGAACAAAAGCAAAGGTCCAACAAAAACCATAACAGGTATAAAATCACTCAACCGAACACAACGTCGGGAGTACGGATGCAACACACATCCCAATGCAACATAAAAGTGCAAAAGTGGTCTGACTAATATCCAAACGGATCATCAAGGTCCACGACCCACATTGTGCCAAGAAAATCTAAGAAAATAGGGCGGCACGCAAAATAAGGTAAAAACCTCAAAAATTTAGAAAACTTCAAAATTAAAACACATTTGGCCTTTGGGTTCAAAAATCTCAAAAATCAAAAAATAAATGGAATCAAACACCGTATGCAAAAATGGCCAGCATAACGGTGTAAAATTCCAAACCCTCACCCCAAAAAAATAGGGAAATGTTCATACCTGCCCAACCGGGTAGAACTAGCATACAAAAATGGAGGGGAACACTAGTTCTCAGCCTCCAAACAAACGGCTACCAAAAATAGAAGCAGAAACGGAGCAGAAACAATAAAATAGGAAAGCCCTACCTCACAGCCAAAAAGGCAAAATGAAAATCTAAACCATAAAATAAAACGCTTGCAGAAGTGGCTGAAAATCGCGGCAATCCAAGGTTTCCCCGAGCTGGATCCAACGAGCTCAACCTCACAACGATCCCACGCCCATAGCTCCCACAACGAACAAAACAATAAATCCTCATGAAGAGGATTTTGGGTTTTACTCTCCAACTTTCCAATTCAAAAGTGAGAAGTGAGGAATTAAATTCCTTTTTGGATATTTATTCAATTTTCGGGTGAATAATCAACCTAGTTAAATCCCGAATCGACCCAAACGAAAATAGGCTATTCCTATAAATAGGAATTCATCTATGGCAAAGCTGCCAAAAATTAAAATAAATCAATTAAAAAGCCCGAAAACCCAAAAACACAAAAATCACCTAAACAACTTTCACGACAATGCGAACCTCTAAATGCACAGACACGCTCACTGGTCTAATCACATAATGCAAATGAGTTCGAATTTAATAATCAGCGAAAGGTTTAAATTAAATATTTTAATAAAGGATACATCGACCATATGAGGACGACATTGGTAACATATGAAAGGCTAAATCACTAACTCCATGTGCCACTGCCAGGGATATACATCCTGCACACTAAACAACACGATCAAGTGCAATTGCATATAATAACATAGCCAAATCAATAGATGCATTAAATCACCTAGTTTAACCATTTATTTAATTATATTAAAATAATCTATTTACATCACTCACGTTCGCATAAAGCATAACAACATAGGAATGAAGTAAATAACCATAGCATTAAATCCATCACATAACATAATCAGAGGTATGTCCAAATACTAGATAACCAGATATCATCATAAAATACACTGTCATCTCAAAATGGCATCATCATGCAATATGATTAACTGAACATCATAGTAGTCTAATAGCTATGATACTGGAATCAAAGAGTAACATTTGACCCTCAGGTCATCTCAAATGTAAAACATCACATAAGAACAGATATCTCTTAGATCAAAATAAAACAAGGTAAATGTCCACAACACATAACCAAATAATCCAACAAGAACAATCCATTCTAATTACTTAAGCATTTAATAATGATTGATTACTTTGCATTAAAAAGGCATTTAAAACACATAAGCAAACACAGTAAAAAACATGACTAACCACTGCTACAAGAACCTAGTCCAGTGTAGCGTGGTAAAAGAACATAGTGCAATCTCTGCACACATCTCAGGGTAATCACGGAACAACCTCATGATACCACATTGATCTTGGTAACCACTAGTACAAACCTCAGTGAACCAAAAATCACATCATAATCTCAAAGATCAGTCAAAAGTATAATCAATGCAACTAATAAAGAAACATAAATCCAAACACCTCAACGGTGTAGACCACTCAAGGTCACAATCATGATCCATCACAACAAAAGATCAACAAGGTTGCATCCATTAGGACGACTTACAAAAGTCAAATGGGAGAGGCACTACACTAAAGGCTCTATATTTAGGTGTGAACCTAATTGCATATTTCTTTACAACTTTAGCAATATGTGCCTTAGTTAGTTCAGGCATCACTTGGACTAGAGATGTTTCTCTAATTTGTTTCTCCAAGTCTAGACAATAGTTCCATTTCTGCTCAACTCTGTCATATAGAATCTTTGGCATTGAGTTGTCAATCTCTAGCCGAGTTGTCTTGAATTCTGCCATCATGGCATATATGGCCTCCTCTACTTGATTTTTCTCTACTTTACCCTAATTGTCAAAATCTACATGTGTAAATCCTGATAGATCTGCACTATTCTTAACATTTTCACATAAATTTTCAAGATCTGAAAGAGGATTATGACTCACCACCTTAAATTGGCTATTATCATCTGACTCTATTTTCTTCTCATCAGAATCTACTTGTGCAACATATTTTCTTCTTGGTCTCTTTTGCTCTTGACCTCCTTGTTCTACTTGTTTTGTCTTTTCCTTGGCCTTTTGGGCTGTTGCACGTGTACTAGCTCTTGTAGTAGGTTCATTAGGCTTCAGATGACTCGTCTTAGCTACCTTCTTAACTTTAGTCATTGGTTGAGCCTTAGCCTTCCTCTTCTTTGGCTCAATAGGAGTAGGTGCTTCCTTGTCTTCTTCTCCCTCATCACCTTCAATCTCCTTCTCTTCTTAGTCTTCTCCCATACCTTGAGTTAATGCAAGTGGTGCTTGTGCTTGGGTTTCTTCTTCCTCTTTATCTTCTTCTTCTTCTTCCTCCTCAGCACCCTCTCCAAACTTAGCTTTCAGTTTCTTCACTATCTTCTCCTTTTTCTTCATGGCAAAGGCAATCTTCAATTACATGGTAATTTTGGACTTTACCATCTCATAATTTCCAAATACCTTTGCAGTTTTATCTACCTCTTCTGCCAGTAAGGCTATTATAGCTGCAAAGACCTCATCCACATTTATTTCATAACCTAAAGGTCTCAACCATCTCACCCTTGGTGTAGCAGCTTGCACAAATGTATAATCAACATCCATAAGAAAACATACATCATCATAGTGTTTCTCAACTAAGGATATTGGTATTCTCAATCTTTCCTTCATTGACTTCTTGAAGTCTTCAAAATAACTTGTCGTCAAAGATTCAAAATTCTCTCCAAATTGCCCAATGTAATTACCAATCTATACTGCTATTGATATGTTGGTTTTCCATCCCACGGTGCCAAATGAGGGGAATGCATTTTTCACATGAAAGAATATACAAATCAATATAGAACCAAATTTATATTGTGCACTCTTTGTCTTTCTAATTGCTCCAAGGTTCTCCATCAATTATTGCAATTGTAGCTCTGCTAGATCATATGTGTGATCTTTCTTTACAATTTTGTATCCCACATCCATAGCTATATAGGGCACACTATTTAATCTACTAGATTGATAGAACTTGTGTGATATAACCCTTATAGCAAAGTTTATTAGAGGATTAGTGATTGTATCAATTGTCATGCCTCTCTTGTTCCAGATAACTCTAGTATTTTTCTCAATCACTTCCTTTGAATCACTTTTCAATGTCTTAGGCCGATCTAGGGTTGGGTAACTAGTAACCCTATGGATTATTCTCTTAGTAATTTTGATAGGTCCATTGTCCAACCATAATGAACCATCATGGATTCGGTTAAGCACTATTCTAATCCACTATGTCTTGAATACATTCAAAAAATCTAGGGCTCATGTCAATCCCTTCTTCTCTATGATTTTGAATTCTTCCTTTAGTATGCCATTTTTCACATAATATATTGTATGCCTCCCTAATCTCCATATCACCAATGCTTCATATCTTGTAGTTCTAGCATTTTGTTACATCTTGCACCATTATCACATTCGGTGGAATCATTGATAATGCACCAGAAGGGTCTTGCTTGTATGCAATATCGGGAATAGCTTTGAAAATGGGTTGCTTGACCTCATTACTCACTAACTAAACATTCCAAACTTCCTTCCCCTCTACATTCTTCAAACTAGATACCATAATGTGAAACTAGGGTTTGCAAAATTTAAACTATAGTGCTCGGCTCTTGATAAATACCTTATGAAATTTGACAAACTAATGTAGAATCATTGCTAAAATCTTTTACAACTACTTGGAATGGATTTCCAAATTTCCTTATGCTCTGCTCGCTCTTTGTTGAATTTTAAATGATGTGAAATGAGCTAAAATCGATCAAATACCCTTTGAAAACTCTGCAATAAATGTTGAGTGCTTACATAGGTGTAAGCTCGGCATCAACCAATTTTAGGCTCACTTAACATCCATTGACATTTCAATCACTCGACAACCACTATGAGCTCGACATCAACTAGCTAGCTTGTTAGCTCGACATCTTCTAGCATTTCTTTTGGCACACATAGGAAATATTTCATGCTCGGCAACAAAATGAAAAAATTAAATATTTATCTTGGATTTATAATAACATCTTGCATCTTTATTCATGCTAATGTAATTTTTTCAGTGCTAAGTCATTTTGGAATTGATGTATGATATAACCTTTAAGTATTAGTCCCACATACCTCTTGATTGCCTAGTTTGATGAGGTGTGATCACCTGACCCATTGGGTGAAGTGATCCCTTCTCCATTTGATGTGCTACAATCATCTTTCTTTTTCCATGTCTTACTCATCTCATCTCTGATGTGTTCAACATCTACCTTGTTTTTGCCTTTATGAAATTCACAACTTGGTGCCTTTGATCTAGTTGGACAATACCTACTAATGTGACCAGTCTTCAAACAACTAAAACATGTGGTTTGGCTCAACCACCTTTGGTAGTTACCTCTGAAGTGTGTCCTAATACAATTCTCAGGAACATGTCCATATTCTTGACAATAATGATAGCTATATCTTGTATTATAATCCTAGTTATAAGAGTTGCCATTGCTCCTTACCTTTGCTTGCTTGTTTGATGACCACATGGGTTTGGATCTACATTTAAGATCTCTATGTCCATACTTCTGATAGTTGTAGCAATATCCTTCAAATCTTTTTGTTTGCATGGTCCTAGTTCTACATTCATGTGCTTGATGACCTAGTTTGTTGCACTTATGGCAATGAACCATGTTCTTAAGCTTGACATTCTGATTTGTAGACTTGCTCCTGCACACATTAGTAGTATGTCCTTTCGTACCACAATTATGACAAGTAGGTTTGGAGTTCTTACCTTTGTTGTTCCTTTCTTCTACACTTTTGGATGATTCTCCTTCTTTAGTACTTGTGTATCCTAGTCGAGATGTATCATTATTGGATCTAAGGGATCTTAATAGTTGCTCAAAGCATTTGATGACTTCATTTGGCTTGTTGAAACTTTCAAAAAATTCCTTTTCTCTCTTGAGGTCACTCTGCAATTGTTCATTCTACATTTTCAATGTAGTTATCTCAATGTCCTTGACATTCAATTCATAGTTGGCGTTCATCATTTGACTTAGAGTATCCAATTGCACGTTGGAAATCTTGGTAAGTTTTGATGATTTCTCTTCTAGTTTGTTGTCCAAGACTCTTTTGTCTTCTTCAATCATAGCTTTGTTATCCATGGCTTTCTTCTTCTATTTAGTCACTTCACATAATAGTATAGCTTGTGATTCTTGCTCTAACTTGAGATTTCTAATTTTCGTAGCTTGGGCTCTATTCTTTTCCATTAGATCTACAACTACTACATTAAATTCATTAGAGTCTCCATCTGCAAATAGCTTAGTAGTGTCTATCTCTTTGTATTGTGTGTCATTCTCCACAATAGAAATTTCCTTCCTTCTCTTCAAAGATTTCTTTAGTTCTTCTCTTGCTTCATCCAATTGATGTAGAATGAGTTGTATTTCAATTCTTTGATTCTCAATAGTCTTTCCCAACTTGTAGACTTCCATTTCAAGATCTTTCCTCAAAGCTGAAAAGATTCTCTTTCAAAGAACAAAGCTCTGATACCAATTGTTGGAATTACAATAGGAAAGGTAATCGTTGAGGGGGGGGGAATCAGTAGTTTAAACTTGGACCCATAAAAACTTTCACCACACATCCATCTGATACATTTAATGAGTAAACTGAAATAACATGTAAAGCATCTACATCTAAATCATGTAAACACATAAGAAATCATACACATATGACACCAAATATAATTACCCAGAAACCCTCCAATGAGAAGGTAAAATTAGGGTGGGGATAACACCCACAAACTTTCACTACTGTAGTAATACAGTGTATCCAATGAAGGTTACAATATTTTGACCATGAAATATGATCTACCTTATGAAATGTCTGCCTTGTTAAAGGCTTACAAAGACTGTTAGGTCTCACCTTGTTAGAGGATTTCAACACCCTGTTAGAAGTGTGCCTTGCTAAAGGACTTTAACTTACAACTAACTGTGCACCTTGTTAGAGGATTTCATATAGCCTGTTAGGACTACTCTGTTAAGAGATTTTGAAATCACCTGTTATAATGGTCTCAGCTTTGATCATGTGGTTAGCACTTGATTTCTTGATAATAGATCACCTTTGAACTAATGTCTTCTTGATCCTTCTTGATCAGATGTCTCTTTGTTGTATCCTTTTCCTTTCCTATATTCTATTCTAACTGATTCTACAATGTTGTTTCACTTCATAACTTTTAAGCCACCATGAATGCTCAATTTTTGCATGCAAACTTCTCTCTTCATTCCTTCAATTCATTACACACTTGCTCATAGAGAATTTAGGGTTTGTCTTCCTTAAGAAGACTTTGGTGACCTAGGGTTAGGTATGAATCTACAATTGAGATTCATCTATTTGGCCACTTAATCCTTCCCATTTTTTGATTGGTTGCATGTAATTACTTATGGAATCCAACTAGAGATTCGTCCTTATCTCCAATATATTGAAATTCAATCTTAAGTCAACTCAAAAATGGTTTACATAGTTGTTTGTGCCTTTACAAACAAATATGTCAAAACTATCTTACTTGACATTTGAAGTCTCCGATGCTTGGTATACACTAGTCTCTCTATTGTGACTCGACACCTGTATTTCTCAACACTTATTATTTACTCAGCTCATGTGTCACTCAACATATACTATCTGCTCGACACTTGAGTGACTCGGCACGTGAGTGACTTGGCACTCACTATGACTCGGCATGGTCTAATATATACATGTTGTGCTCGACATGTATTACTAGTTCGACATGAACTAAGTAAATAAATTAAGTGTGTTGACACTCATTTGTCAAAACCAATATGAGATCAACAGTAAAACTCATGTTCAATTTTGTTACCATTATGATGCATTTTGATCTATACATAGTACCATGAATAGTAAAGAAATGTTGGAGGAATGTGCTATAAAAACACCACTTCAAACTATAAAGGATTTCATATCAGGTTTGTTTTGCAAGCCACCTAATGATCAATACTTTCTTTTCAATGCATGTCTTTCTAGTACATGTGATATGTGTGGCAATCTTTCTTTGTTAGATGAATGTTTCCATGAAAATGCTTTGACTACTTTTGGACAACAATTAGTTGATGTAAGAAGATTCAAAACTATTGAATATCCATCAAAAGATGGGAAGATTGGAAGAAGGTGTGATCTAATTACAGATAAAGTTAGTTATCATACATTTATGGATGAGTTTAAGAGTGTGATCATACCAAATATGTTAAACATTCTCAATATGCTAGATGGCTTCATGGACAATTTCACATATGTAAGAATACATTTCCAATTGGTACTATACTTTCAATTGTTGACTTTGGAGAGAACTACACACTTGCACTATAAGATGAGGTACAACCACAATATTACAATTCAATGCAAGTAACAATTTATGTTCATATAGTTTATAGGCATGCACCTGATAGTATAGAGGAGGATCAAAAAATATTGAGAGAGTACCATTTCTATATGAGTGATAATAAACTTTATTCATCTGATTTTGTCCAATATTGTTTTAAGGTCTTTTATGATAATTTAAAAGAGAGACAAATTCAAATGACACAACATTGGATATGGTCAGATAATTGTAAGGGACAATTCAAGAATGCTAGAATGTTCTATTGGTTGAGTAGGATACATAGGAAAACTAATATCCAAATTGTGTGGAGTTTTTTTGAGGCTATACATGGTAAAGGAGAACATGATGGTGCTGGTGCATGCGTGAAGAGAGCCCTTAGTAGAGAGCAATTAAAATTTGAGGAAAAAGCCAAATTCAAAAATGCACATGAGATTGTCGAATGGTGTAACAAATATTTATACATGGGATCAGGTTAGAACTCTACAATCAAACGTTTCTTCTACCTAGTTAAAGAGAAGAATATCCTTTCAAGATATGACTGTGATACGATTAGCGGGTTAGCTAACTGGCATTCATTTAGGAGTTCATATTCTAACAGTTGGACTATATGGACTAGGGAGTTTGCTTGTTTTTGTCAGTTTTGTCTTGCAGGTGAATGGGGAGAATGTGAGAATACAGAATGGGTTGAAGATTGGCAACAAAAATCATTAACACCTACTAATACACATTTTCAAGATGATGTAGTAAATAAAGGCTAGAATGTTACGTTTGCATTAGAAGACTATGGTCATATTTTAGACCTCATACAACCTAGTATGCATAATTTAATTAAATTTTCTTGTGATCATGCGTCAATTTATATTATTTATTTATGTACATGTCATTAATATAATTCAAGTGCATGTCTTTAATATATTATTTATATATGTACACATGTGATTAAAGTGTTTATGTACTTTATCTTATCTTGTAGGACATGTTTATGTTGTTATTGCACCTAATGATAATGATGAAAAGATTGAGTATTGGTTAGCTAGATGTGTGGAACCTAAGAAAAAATTGATATGTCATCAAGTAGATGATGATGGTTTTGAGTATCCAATTGGGAAGCCAACACTTGGCTACGTACATACCTAACAAGAAGAAATGGTTTACTAGCATTTGAAGACTACCAATTTGAAAAGAAGATTTTACACTATTCTCATTTGGTTGTGGCAATGAATATCAAATTAGAAAGATACAAAGGGAGACCTGCCAATAAGGTATTATGGACAATTTCAATGAACAATCATGAGACAATCATAGATGCATTGCAAAAGAGAGAGGATGCAAATGGTACAGTGGGATTGTTACATTTAAATCAAACACATGTAAGTTTTTTCTTTGTTGTGTTATTTTTATATATGTACTTATATAATTTAATTACACGTATGTATGCGTTATCAATAGAAAATTAGAGAACTTATATATACCTCTTATTTAGGTCTCAATTACAATTTATGAAAATTTAAATGTTAAGGTAGATCAAACATCAACATCTTGTGCAATTACACATAGTGAGTACATACAAATTATACATATTTACATAGTTCAAATAGCTCATATTAATTTATGCTTTTATTAACATGTGTTTTTGTTTTAGAATTTTATTTTGTAGGACCTCATTTGAAGAAATGTGTTGAACCAATTTTATATTTTGAGTTCACTTCTATTTATGTCATTAACAATATCTTACATATATTATGAAACATGTTGTAAATATTTAAAAATAGGATTTTACTTCTATTTGAAAGTTAAAGGTGTGCAGTTGATATTATAAATTAATTGTCAATTCAAGTAATGACCTCCTATTTTTTCCATTAGTTTTATATTCAAACATGTTTAAATTAGTGTTTGTATATAAATAATTAAAATAATTGTTCATGTACCATATACTTACAAAATATGTCATAACATGAATAAAATATGTCGCAATAAAGAAAACGGTTCATACTTACAACATGATAACATAATAATCTATACTACATACACTAGCATGATAAGAAGTCGTTAAAATAGTGCATGGTCTAACATGTCATAACATGATCTATGAAGTTAAAAAATAGATATAATAGAGTTAACTATCCTAATACAAAGTGTATCAAAATAAACAATATGTGTCATAAAAACACAATCTAAAGGTGTTGAAAAGACCTAATTTGTTTGATCCATAGTCCTCTTTAGTGCACATGAAGAGGACTCAGATGGACCATCATGTGTAACATGAGTTGTCTCATCATATGTGACACCCCGTGAGGCAGATGGATCATCCTGTGTAACATGAGGTGTCTCATCATGTATATGCTTAATTAAAATGGGTTTCAAAATCTAGCTTGCAAATAAATTAAATATTCACTACACAATAAAAATAATACCACATGAGATGGGTGTCCCTCTATAACAGGAGGAGGTGCAATGTGAAAGCTACCAAATGCGGTAGTGGTGAGGTCTTGTAATTTACAATACATACATTTTAAAAATTTGATAAAGACCATAATGAACTATGTATGTACATAAATCACAATACTAACCTCAAAGGATGATGTAGGTACCTCCATTTGGCTTAGTCCCATACTCTCAACAACACTCATGGCAACACAGTCATAAAATTATGGATACATAAACATTGAGTCAAAATTATATATACATGAATTACAAAGTACGTAAACTAAAAAGTACATACTTTACACTACATTTTTTTATAAACTATAAAAACATGTATATATATCATACCTGAGTAGTAGCCAATGTTACAGATGTGTCTAAAGATATGCTACCACGATGATCATTGGCATGTCTCACATGGTCAAAAGATGGAGTCGAAAATAAACTATATTGAGGCCTATATGGATAAGTATGATCCATCTCCTATTCGTAAAACCAAAACACATAAGATTATACATGAATCAAAGTTGAAGATTATAAGTTAATAACTTGAAGGGTAAAAGCACAAACTTGTGTCACCTTTTATAAAGAAACGGGATATCAGAATGTGACAATTCAACATTAATGACAAAAAAAGGGTATTTGTGTTTAGAATTTGAAGATGATGTAAACTGATGAAATGTGTAGAATTGGATGAATTTTATGGCTATAATTTTTGTAATTTTTTTGAGTAAGAATTTATTTATTTTCTTTTATTTTGAAGTTTCTTTTTTAATTGTAAAAAATATAGGGTGTAGTTCCCATCAAACAAGTATATGAAAATCATCTTTTTTAGTTGTGATTTAAAAATATTTTATAGATGACATGTATAGCTAGGGAGAAAAAAAATAAATAATTATTTTTTATGTATATTTTCTTTGTTATAAGTACTCAAGCTCGACCTTATCAGAATCCAATAGTTTTTCCCTCCCATCAAAACTTCCCTATCAAGTCTACACCTTGAAAAAAAATTACATATTCATGAAGAGTAATCTCTCCTCTAGAGATAAATATAATTTTTTATTTTTTTTGATATGTTTTACTATTTTTTTTCCCTTTTTTGAGCGAGCATCTTTTGAAATGTTAAAATATCGACTTATAATATTTTGAAATTATAACATTTTATAACTAATCAAAACACTCAAAAATTTATATAATGATTATATTGAATCTAAGATTTATAAAAGGGTTTTTTTAGTTTTTGAAAAAAATTGAGTTTTGATAGAGAACTAAGATTTGACCAAAATAGGTTTTGGTATCCTAAATGGTGACACAAATATGTACTTTTACCTACAATGTACATACATAAAAATAGTACAAATTATTTGTCTTGATTCAAAAGTTCATACCATAGGTATTTGAGGCTATTCCTAGTGGTCAATGGATCAGGACCTGTATTGACATCAAACTATGTAGTAGCCGACAATCCCTACAAAATTACATAAAAAGAACATATGAGCACATGTTATTAAATTTGAGTTCAAATATACATTATTTATAATGTAATTCAAAGTGCATACCGTATGAGGGATGCCAATGTCTATAGGTCTCGAAAAAAGACTATACTACCTCTTAGGAGGAACAATATCATCCATCCTCTATTATTTCAAAATCAGCATACATTAATATAGTTAATACAATTACACATGTATGTAGAAAGTAAAATAATTATGTACTTTATTTAAACTTTAATTAAAATTTTACCTACTGCTCTTGACTATCTCTAGGCTCTCCCTGCAGAAGGTCAACAAATGATGACACATCAATATCATCACTACCATCACCATGGGTAGTGTATGCATCATCATCAAAATAAGCACCCTCAGCATAATGGTCATCATGTGCCACATCAACATCACTCTGGGGGCCTCTAAATATATCCACAACTAGTACAAATGTGTCCAAGTGGAAGAATATCTCTCACCTGTGTCCACTGCTCTACTAAATTAACCGAAAGGGCACTCAATGAGGTAAGAGCAGATGACATTGCTTGATGATGGTGTGGTACTGGGACAACTAGTGTGGGAAGATGTACAAGGGGCTGAGGCCATATGTGATTCTTCATATTATTGCTCAACTTTGCCCCATGCCTATCTTGAGGCATCCCTCCACCAACCCCTTGAAATGATCTAATATCAAAATAATTGGGTTTCAAACCCAATTCAAATTCAGCCCATAGCTTCCTAAGGAAGTACATGGGCACCTCTTGATTTATGTGTGGTGGATGGTCAAATACCATCCACCACCACTCCCAAAAGTGTGCTGATATACGCAGATGCATGCACCATCTAATAGAAATGTGAGGCTTCCTCTCGCTAATCTCAAGACCCATCTTAGGGTTTACAAAATATCTTGTAAAATGTTGTTTATTTATTTTGAGCTTATGGACCTTTGTATAGGATAGGCCATCAGAATAAAAGGCATGCATGTTTTGCCTCCATAATCTATACCTATCAATATCTCAATCCAAATGCTCTATAGAGTGAACAACGCCTTGCATACTATCTGCAAGGTGAAGTAGCTGAGGGGGGGTGGGTGGGCCTCACACTTAATGCTCTCAATATTGTGCATGAGGTCATGAAGGTTGCACCTCATGGTCTCCCTCAGATCCTCTACGGTAGATGCTAGAGGAGGACTAGGTGGTCATGGAGGTGGGGGTGGAGGTGGAGGGGGTGGAGGCAAGGGTGGGGGTGGGTCCATCAAATATAATGTGCATATATGTTTAAACAACATAAAAAATCACAAAATTACTATTTAATAAAATAACTCTAAAATATGAATTATATAAAGAAATAGATCTTTAAAACCATATCAATTAAATAAATTAAGTTAAACACTTAAGTAAACTTTAATGTTAAGGCTAATTGAACATTATACCAAATTTAAGCCTAATCATAAAATAATACTCCAAAAAACTATATTAATAAATCAACTTAAATTTGAATTCTAAAAATATCTTATATAAATATGTTTATGACTATGCCTTAGCAAATTTGTACAATTAAAGTTCAATATTAAAACAATTAGGATTGAACATATAAATAAGATTGTGGTTTGGGTTAGGATTTAGGGTTATCCATTTACAATTAGGGTAGAGTAATTAGCATTATGATTAAGGCACAAAATATAAGATTAGGATTATCATTATGATTGGGGCCACTCTTTTGGGGTTAAAATGCAGGATTTTCCTTAATGCTAAGTGTGTGCATCTTGAATGAGATTCCCTTATCACTACTAATTCTATGTAATATAATATCACACATAATTATTGTTGTAGAAAATGGTTAAGACCAATCACATAGATAATAATAAAATGTAAAGATATTTGCATTTTCCATATATACCAAAAGGTAATGGGACTTGAAATGTGCTAGAAAAAGGGTTGCAAAAAGAGTCATAAGAAACAACATAGACTAAGAAAGCATTGCATACCATCTTAGAAATCTAGATGGTGATCAATATATCATTACTCAAAAGTGGAGTTAATATGGTGATACCACTAAATGGAAGAGGGAAGTATTATGGCATTTTATTTCTCTTAGTGACCATATCCAAAAGTGGAAGGGCAATATACATTGGTAATGTAAAGATGGAAATGACAATTTCATTTTTTTTTTTGTTATGGAAAACATGGCTTTATAAAAAATAATATAAATTTTACCGCATGAGAAGGGAATTATCATTTTTGTAAGGCTAAAGTTTAATAATCCCAAGTGGCTCACCAGGTTGATCAGTACATTGGTAATTAATAATGGGACTTTAGAAACCAATTTAATAATTATCAAGTAACATAGTGAAGGTTATATATATCATGGGCTAGGTAGAAATATTAATTTTCCTTTCCATTCCAGTAGTGACACTCTACACTTAAGGTGTTATCATATGGATATGTTGATTAGGATTACTCATATAAGACCCAAAAAAATGCTTTTCTTAGGGGTGATTTTGGAGAATAGTATTAAAAAGGTTAATTTTTGGACATGACCTAATAATTTACATACAATGCATGTGAACAATATCATTGCCACATTTTTTGTAGTCCTATTGGATCTTAGTAAATCAAAGGAAATTACATGTGCTCTATGAATTAAATTATTCAAAAGAGTTTCTCAAGAGGTTTAGATGTTAAAGAACTATCAAGTGATATGTAGAAAATAAAAGGAGGTGAATTTTTTTCCCTTCTCAACTAAGTGATGTTTCAAGAATTGAATAGAGGTTTCCATGGTGGTAAGATTTAGTGCCCTTTTCTTTAAGAAATTGTTGGACCTATTAATGGATGATAGAAGAAGGTGGTCCCAAAAGTAATGCAAAAGGTCTTTTTAGTGAACATGAGGAGGATGTAGTCAAAAGTAACAAAAATATTGTTTCTCACTCTAGTATAAATTTTAGTAAAGAGGCTAAGTTGGAGACTCATGTAGATCATGACCTTAGATGTTCAGTGAAGATTTGTGTAACCAAGAACGTGTATCAAAAAGTGGTGTTTACTTATAGGCAACTTCATGTTTGATTACTAGATCACAATTATGTTTTGTGTAAATTTCATAGTAATAGTTAGGGTGATAACAAGATCTTAGTTGGAAGATATTATTGGATGTCCATGTTTTTTTCTTTCTTATGGAAGATTGGATTCTTTGTCAAATTTATGACACTCTAGCTATTACAATAGATAGTTATATTTCCCAAAAAATAAAACTCTTGACCAAATAATGCTTCAAGAAAAATAAATCCAAATTTAACTTAGATGTAGACATGAAATTATTTACACCAATGTCTAAGTAAAAAAACCATTCTAAATATAGTTTTGAGTCAATTATGTATTGAACAGTAAAAAAGCATGTCCAATGTGAACAAACCTCATGCTAAAAGAATCAAACACACATCTAAAGATAAAATCCAAATCGATTGAAATGTATTATCTACATAAATTATGGTGAAAAGTTAAGTCCTACATATTGTGTGAAGAAATTAAAAGAATATAAATCATAAAATATCATTATCATGAGAAATATTAACAAATTAATATAATTAGATTATAAGTGTACAAAATAAGTTTTTCTTGAAGTACTATTTTATAGTTTATCATTTAAGATTTCAATATTCCTTCAACCCAATTAAAAATCATTAAATAATGTTTTCAAACCTAGGATTAAGATTACTTTCCATTATGGATCTATTGTTATGGTTACCTGGCTAGGGATCAAGTGTTAGGTTTAAGATTTGAAGTTATAATTAGAATTAGGGTTTAACATTTAGGATTAAGTTTATTAATGATTAGGGTTAGGTTTCTCAACTTTAATTATATAATTTGGTTAAAATTTTAATCAATGTTAGGGTTAGGCTTAGAATTGTGGTGAGAGTGAGATTTTACATCAAGGTTAATATTATGTTTACGGTTAGTGTGTAGTTTTATTAAAAAAGATATGGTCATCAAATTATTGAAAGTTTTGTTGTAAAATTTATCTAACTAAATAATGAAATGATAAATGATATGATGGTCCAGATAATTTGGAGTAGGGGATTTAAAATTACATATGATTTAGACCCTAAAATATTAAGTTTATTGAAAATCACAAATAGAATATAAGAGCTTGTCAATGTTTAAATGTCATAATTAGGGCTAAGGTTGTGTTAAGTATAAATGGTTATGTATGATTGTTTAGGATTAGAGATTTAGTTAATGTTAGGATTAAAGAGTTGAGCTTAT
The DNA here is from genome assembly GCA_028749045.1 of Cupressus sempervirens. Lineage (NCBI taxonomy): Eukaryota > Viridiplantae > Streptophyta > Pinopsida > Cupressales > Cupressaceae > Cupressus > Cupressus sempervirens. The sequence goes on along the minus strand of CM053783.1, from coordinate 600,778,099 downwards.
GATTAGAGTTCCATGAATCTAGGGTTTAGAGTTGAAATTATGGTTTTAAGGTAAGGGAGCAAGGGATCCAAAGAACTAACCTAAAGTTTTATTAAGTAAGCAATAACATACAATAATACATAAGAAAATGTAACAGATTACATTCCTTAAGGATCCCAAGATGTTGAGTCACATTTAATTTTTAAATAATACTAAGTAAAATAAATAACACATCCATATGAAAGAATAATTAAAAGTTTAATCCATTTAAATAATATACATTTGTTCTGAATGCCACTTGGCATTAATTCATAATGCACAATCATCCATTGTACATGTCATAGGGTATGAAAGGCTGAAAGAATATACATTTATAAAATAGATTACATCATCCCTTTCAGATCCATGAAACAAAGTACAATACAATAAGTAAAATCATTAAATACTTAGTTTTATGTTTGGATCCCTTAGCAGGGTGTTACACATTAAATACTTAGTTTTATGTTTAGGGTTTAGATTAAATTATTGTACAGTTATGGTTAGGTTGAGGTTAGACTTAGGAATATAGTTAGTTTTACTTTCTTTTTTATATGATTTACAAAATAATTTATAATTAATTACTATTTAGTTAAAATAAATATAAAATATCAACGTAATTACATGTTTAAACAATCTAATTTATATCTATCTAATCATTCAACATTGTAATTTTTTATTAAATACATCAAAACATCTAAAATAATAATTTTTAAATGAACATCTACAAAAAAAAATAAAATGAACATATAGGAAACTATTTAAATGGCCAGATATAATAATCTAAAGATAAAACTATTAACAATGGAAATTTATAATTTTACATATTAAAAGTGAAAAAAAAAACAATAAATTGACAGAATTATAAAGTGTAAAACAGAAAATAATGAAAGAAAATACTAGAAAACAAAGTAAAATACCTGGTATGCTAAAAAAGAGTAATAGGGGGTTAGTAGAAATCCGAAAATGGGCTCTCATTTCTATGCTAAAATCAAGCTTCCATTTTGCACACAACAAAAATGACAAAAAAACCTTGAAAATTGGGTTTTGTAGTTTTTCGCAACCGAGTACCCAATTTTTAAAACATGCTTTCGGCACCTAATCCATATTCAAAAATTGGGTACCCAATTTTTTGAATATGGATCAAGTCCCCAAAGCGTGTTTTAAAAAATGGGTACCCGATTTGTTAAAATTGGGTACCCATTTCTGGAAAGGTCTCATTTCGTGGAATTGTGACCCAAGTTTGTGCTATTACCCTATAATCAGGTTACAACTCTTAAGGGTCCCATGACGATGAATCACATTTAACTTTAATTAACACTAAATCCAATATATAATAAATCAATCAAAGAATAATGTACAAGTACAATTCCATTTAAATAACATACAGTTATCTCGAATGCCACTTGGCAATAATCATAATGCATCTTCATCCACTATACAAGTCACAGGGTATGAAGGGCTAAAATAATATACATCATCAAAATAGATTACAATAACATCTCATAAGATTCACAAAAACAAATATAATATAATAGGTATAACCATCCATCATAGTACACAAGAATAGAATGAAAGAGATGCAAATAGGGAACTCCAACCACGACAATCAAACTATTGGATCTCAATGGTAAAAGTAAATAAAACTACCACCCAACCTCATAGTAACCCAAAAGGGTCCACTCCCACTGCGCTAAGGAGATAGTCTCAAGTCCCAAACAAGATAACAAACTCAAAAGTCAAATCCAACATCTAAGTCAAGGAAAACCTAAAAGCAATCTAACTTAAAGGTACCAAGATATGAACGACATCTAAACCCAAAGGCAACAATGACACGTAGGAAATCTGTTATGCAAGTGGGCAAGTGTCATTGCATGAGCCGACTCTAAGGTTACCCAGCTAGTCTTTTAATCCTTCAGGCCCCTAGTGACTCTATGTGACACTAGTATCCTTTCGTACTAACAAGGCATACTAACGATGCAAGGTCGCAACCAAACATCCTCTCTACTCCCATCCTAACCTATACTAGCACTCGAGGCATGGGAAAGGAAAAAAAGACTCTTGTTAATTCATTTTACTCTCATTTAATGTAGTGTTATCACTTATTAAACAACTTACAATGGGTTACTCACACAACCACTTAGGGCTCCGACCTCCATTGCAAGCCACTTCCTGACATCACATACAAAATACATACCCTAGGTTCATATAGGTACAAATTAAAGAATCACAATTTCACCAATGCAATCATTCTAACATGACTGATCAAAAATCAAGTACACATAAACCAAACCACGTCATAACATGACATCACCAAGAACAAATCATACAAACATCTCAGTCCTATACAAGCGACTAGAAGGCAATCCAAAAATAATTGATTGAAGACTCAAAGGTTAAATCAGATAGATCACACCATTCACCTCAGTTTCACACAAGAACACTAGAGAACAATAACAATCAATAGATCAAAACTCCTCATAGAGCATACAAAACACATTACCATGGTTGAGTATAAAAGATCAACATCATCATGGCATCACAAAATAGAACTCTTGAGCCTCTAGTAAACATCCTAATTTGGTCAAAGTACTAAGTCATCCTGACACCCAACAGTAAAATCACACATCATAATAAGAGTACATACAAAAGTCATTTTCTCAATTCATTATGTTTTGAGAACACGACAGTTCAATTTTCACTAAAGGTTTTCAAGTTTTCATTTTTGTTTTTTTAGGTATTGCAGATTCGCTAACATTTTCAAGTTTACTAGAATCCAAGATGATTCAACAATTCATATAAAGTTGGTTTAAAAATTGTTTCATAGTTCAATTCATTTCCAGAATACAAGATTCAATAAACATACACATAGAAATTTTGTCTTTACAAACATGATAGATTGATAAAGTTTTTGTTTAAAACTAGGGTTCTAGTTTTCATTTCATTGTCGAATTTTGTTTTGATAAAGTTTACAAATTTCCAAAATAAAAGAATCCACACTTACTTTTAAATTTCAAATCAACATATTTTCACTAAATCACAAAATCATGTCTCTACTAGGATTATAAAATGAATTAAATAATAATTATTAAATAATTAAATAAGAATTATTAAATAATAATTGATAATAATTAATAAAATAATAATTTACTAAAATCATGTTTATTTTAATAATAATAAAATAAATTTATTTAAAATTCCCAATTACATCCAATAACCAATTAATTAATTAAATTAATTTTAATTTATTTTTTTTGGTTAAAACATTTAATACATTATAAAATATTTAACAACTTATAAATAATTATTAATAAAATATTAAAATTAATAATAATTTTTTTATTAATTAAAAAATTTAATAACAAAAAACTTTAAAAAAAAAATTCTGGCATGTTTAAAGGCTCGCCAACCAGCCTAAAAAGGGTTGTCGTAGTAGGCCTTGCTATGACCACAACAGGTCTTGCATAAGCCGTACCTATTGTTGTCGTAGTAGGAATACTACGATAGTCCCTGCTGCTAGTTAAGAGAAGGGTGGATGGGGGGTTGGTGGCCCCACCCACCAATAATTATATTATATTTTAAATTTTTTTTTGTTTTAAAATAAAGAAACAAAACAAAACGTCCCCCCCCTCCCCCCCAAATTTTTTAAAATTATATATATATATATATATATATATATAAAATAAAAATTGCGAACAATACTTTGATAGGGAAACCCAAAAAAAGCATTCAAATTTACCTTCTAGAATTCAATTTTTAATCCAAAACCCATCTGATTAAAATTTAAAAGAATGAGGGTTTCAAAAAGACTTCATTCCTCAAACACATATAACCTCGAAAAAAAAACTAAGATTCAAAATAGAAATTTATCAATGATATCAAACAATCTACAAATATTCAAGAGCAGATTTATCCAGACACAAAGCAAACAAAAGATTGGAAAATGGAAACTTTTTGTGTATATTAATCACAAGATTCTACCTGAATTTGACGCTAATATGCAAGCGCATGAAGCATGCAAGAAAACCCCTTCCTTTTGAAAAGCTTCTTCTCTAAAAAATCCCATCTCCAAAACTCAGTTATTGCAAAAATGAGCTCTAGATCTCTGATAAAGAGTTCTCCCCTAAATTTGGGGTTCGATTGTGCAATCATGCAAGAAGACTCATTGATCTTTATTATTTAATTATAATTCAATTTTCATGCACAACCTTTTAGATATTTAATTACAAATTATCTTCATTTACATAATTAGTGTTCTCTTTAATTAATTTTCGAAGTGTTTTTGATAAAAATATTTATTAACTTAAGTAATAATTATATTTAGCATTTATTTCAAAACGATCTCCTAAATATATTATTATTAAATAAAATAAATATTAATACGCTCCAACATTAGAATTATAACTTAAAAAAAAATTAATTCTTTTATTTAATTAATTTCTCAATTAATTAAATATAATTAAATATTGAATTTTCTTAATAAATCTTCCATTAAATTAAATCACTAATTATTCTTTTAAATTTGTTTTAATATAATAGAAAAATACACCAAAAACCCATAAGACTAAAAATAAATACCCATAACAAAGTACTAAAAATTAGATCAAATTCAAGGGTCATAATCAACAATTTATGTCACTTGACAAATTCAGAAGGTAGACAACTTAGATTCTTGCCCTACCTTTTAGGACAAATGGTTTAAGGATAGGATTTAGACTCAAGAGTTATTTCCCCTCTCTTACCATTGAGATATTGTGATAGGGTACACTCATCCTAGAAATTCAGGGAAGTTGATACCCGATACCTGCAATCTACATTAAAAACCATGCATGTACAACACACATATATTCCAAACTAAGCAGGCAATGATAGGAAGTGATACATCATGTAGATCCTGACTAGCAGGTGACTGTGACTCCCTTCCTCAACCACATCAGAAACATCAAACATAAAGAAAACATACACACACACCATACACATGCAAGTATGGGGTAAGCATCCATAGAAACTGCATAAAAATCATTCATCCAACTAACATCATTAAATAACTAAAAGTCACTACATGAACATATATATCATCATCGAACAATCATGAGATAACTAAAATAACTCTCTCTCTCTCTCTCTCTCTATATATATATATATATATATATATATATATATATATATATATATATATATATATATATATATATATATATATATATATATATATATATATATATATATAAACTAAATATGAAGCAATATCCTAACAATCTGGAAAACAAATGTCATTGATCATCAATCATAAACATAAAGCTAGCCTAAAAGAGTTTGGCAATAAAATTAGAAAATTTAACTAAGGGTAGGCATTACAAGGTGGGTCAGTATAACTCACAAATTAGATTTCATGGTTTAAGAACATAGTTTCAAAAACATTTCTTTGCAAACTATCTCTTGCCTATTTAAATCTAATTCTTGATATGTGTGTGTGAGTGTGCGCGCGTGTGTGTATAAGACAAATTCATGATACCAAAGTTTCTTTAAAAGGCACAAGATTGTAGACTTCTTTCAACATTTACATCTCTTTAATATTTTAATATTTTTATTGATAATATAACTGGGTTGATTCTTTAGGTTTTTGTAATGAAATAATTTCCTTAATGACGAGGGTAGAACTTGAGACAGAAAACACAATAGAAAAATGAATGTTCTATTATATAAAACGAGAAGTTACTACATGCATTATAGTAAAGCAGGCCCAACTACATGCTCTATGGGCTACAAAATTATCAAACTCTAGAGAAAAACCCTTCTCATAGTACCTTCTCCCAAACTCCACCAAATTACCTTTACAACTCAATGGTGGGACTCAAATAGCTTTTCCTAGGGTTAAGGTTAGAAATACAATTTACATTTTGACATTTGGCGGTTGATGCCAAAAGAAAGGTTATAGAATTCAAATTAGAAGTTAGTGCAAAAGTAGAAGGTTCCAAGAAAAGTAGTCCAACTTTTGAGAGACATAACTTTTGATCTAAGATTTTGATTGACAAAGCATTTACATTTCAAGAAAATGGCCTTTTAGACCACCTACAGTCATCCCCCATTTTTTGGTGTCACATGAGGTCGTTTAGTACCTCAAATTTGACTCTGAAGCATTTATAAGAGGTCTCAAAACAACTTAAAACTGTAATAACTTTCAAATTGTAAACATTAAATTGATTTGATTATTTTTCTAGACCACTTGAAATTTCAATGACAACCTTCCCTCCAACTCACACCCTCTAATTATTCATAATTATGGCTCTGTGATCAAATAACCCATTTTATGCAATTGCATGTATCTTGAGGTGCACCAAAATACTAGCTTGGAAAAGTAGCACTGGAAATCTAAGAGTTGGAAACTCTATTTTTCCCAAATGGGTATCAAAAAATGCAAGAACACCAAACAAAAACTATCTCCAAACATATTTTTGAGTGATACAAGATTTCCCTTACACTGTTGGATGATCTTGCATTAGATACCCAGGGTAATTTGAGGATTGACCATGTTACATCTCAACTAGTTGAGGAAAACCCAAGCAATCAACCTTCACCTTAGATAACCTAATTGATTCTTCCATAGGTCATCCTCTCCACTTCACAAGATACTCCTCATAGTGCCTATTTCTAGTACCTCTTTCCATACAACTATCTAGGATTTCTTCAATTTCACCCTCTCAAGGGTAGGAATTGGACATTTCTCAAGTATAGATTATTCTGCTATACCATGTTCATAATAGTCTATCAAATCCGCAACATTAAAAATAGGAGAAATGTGGATTCCATCTAGAAACTACACCTCATATGAATTCCTTGAATCATGTTTCTTCAAAATATTATAGGGATGAAATTCATTCATATTCAACTTGTTGTAGGTGCTTGTTGAAAATTATTCTTTTCTCAAGTACATCATAACTTGATCTCCAACTTGGAACTCCTAATGCCTCCTCTTTGTTTCTCCCATAGCCTTATATTGCATGTTCATCCTGGTGATATGTTCATGTGCATCCTCATGTAGGTTCTTGACATGTTCAACAAAGTCCTTTGCCTCAACACTAGTCCTACCTCCTTGCTCCATCTTCCTCAATTATGGTGCAATCCTTGGACTACTCCCATAAATAATTTGGAAAGGTGACCTACTGGTACTCCTATTCATAGAATTATTGTAAGTGAATTCTACTTGTGGTAGACTCAAGTCCCATCCCTTGGGCTTATCACCTACTAAACACCTTGGTAGATTACCCAGATTTTGTTTCACTACTTTAGTTTTCCCATCAGTTTGTAGGTGTTGTGTATAATTGAAATTCAACTTTTTCCACAAGGTTCTCCAAAAATACCCAACAAATTTTGTATCTTGGTCTAAAACTATACTCTTTAGAAGACCATGTAACCTCTCTACCTCTTTGAAGAATAAGTCTACAATGCGAATCGCATCATGGGCCTTGTGGCAAGGAGTAAAATGAGCCATCTTTCAAAACATGTCTGCCACCACAAATATTGAATAATTACCCCTTTTTGTTCTTGACAACCAAGAACAAAATCCATACTTATGTCTTCATAGGGCCTTGAAAAAACATGCAATGGCTAATAGAGTCTTGTATTCTGACTAACTCCTTTAGTTGTCTGAGACACTTGACAAATTTGTACAAATCTATTCACATCTTGTGACAATTGAGACCAAAAATAATGTTCAATTATGATGGCAATTGTCTTATCTTGACCAAAGTGTCATGTCATTTCTCCACTATGTTTCTCTTTGAGCAATTTCTCCCTCATGGAACTCCCTAGAATACATATTTGACTCCCTTTGAATTGTTAGAGTAAAAGGTTAATTTCATTTCATTTAATAAATTACCTTTATTCCCTTCTTAAGATTTCCCTTCATGCACTTGCATTTCTATTTAATAATTAATTAGTAATTATTAAATGTCATTTACCTCTTAGGGTTTCCTTTTTAGGTTTTTGATCTCCTTCTTTAAGGATTGATCAATTGTAAATTCCACCTTATCTTTTTAGTCTGATAATATATTTTTCATATTCTTAGAGAAAAACCCTTGCCTCTTCTTTGTCTTTTCTTCAATGTGATGGTTTTTGCATGTAGGTGTTTTTCAGGTTTTGTGGATTTGTATTGCTCAAATCCTACATGGTATCAAATCTTCAAGGAAACTTTTAGATTTTTGCTTCTACCTTCTATTCCACTAAGGATGCTTTGGGTACTAGATTTACCATGCCATCCTTTGAAGTTTTTTGTGATCGTTTGACTTGAGAGCAAGCTAATCTCTCTCAGTTGGATTCTCTCATAGACTCACAAACTTATGCATTGGTAGCTTGGCTATCTTTTGGGATGAAGGAGAAGAAGCATAAGTCACATCCTAAAAACTCTTAGATTGATTCTAGCCCTCACAACACATTAGGCCCACCTCTTCCTAAGGGAGATAAACCAAAGCTAGAAAGACCAAAGTGTGCGTATTATAATAAGCCCAATAATGATGAGTCATGTTGCTATGAGAAGAAGTTAGATGGCTATGCCAAACAGGTTTCAAATTTGACATCTCTCCTTCTGAAGAGAAACATTAATATTCCTTCAACTTCTCATAGACCTTCATCATCATCATCATTTCAATCAGATGGTAAAGATATAGGAAAGATTCATGCACTATGTGCAACTGCTACTCCACACTCTTCTAGATGGCTACTAGATTTAGGTGCTTCAAACCATATGGCATCTTCTCAGGATTTGTTCTCTTCTTTTGAGGCTTCTCTTACTCCACACATTTTGATGGGGAACAACATTGTTATGCTTATAGGTTGAAAAGGTTCTATTAACATTGATGATGGTACATTTCATAATGTACTATGCGTTCCATCTTTCTCCTCTAACCTTTTCTCTATCTATCATATTACACACAGTGGGACTGGGAAGACAATTAGCTTGCACAAGATTTAGTGCACATCAGAGATAGTGAGATAGACAATATTGTTGCTATAGGGACTATTGATCATTCTCCCTACTAATACTTGGTCCACCATCTCCATTATCAGAGACTCACTTTCCTTCTTCATGAGAGACTACTGAGGTGAAGTGAGGTCACTTGAACTTATGTGTTGTTCTTGAGACTAGTGTTGTGATTTGTACACCTCCACCTCCTATTGAGATTCCATCCATTGCACAGGATTACTCTTCAACATTTCCTACCATTACAACTCTAGACATTGAGCCACCTACTATAGTTGTTGAGGATATATCAGAGGACACACATGTCCACACTTGTTATCCCATCTCCGTTGGAGATTTCATTTCAGGAGTCCCATGCATTCTCCTTTGAGCATCAGCTAGGTCTTCCAGCTTCACCTTACATTTTGGGGTTTCACCCTTCCTCTCCATTGCCTTTGTTTCTTTCATATTGGAGCCACATTGGTATGTTCATTGATACACGAGTTCTACCATTATGGGGGGGCTTTGGAGTCTCAAGCCTCTATCATGGGGGGTTTCATTGTCCTTATGGTCTTGAAAGAGTCTCTTGAGATATTTTATTTGTGCATCTTTTTCTATCTCTTTTTGGATTAGGGTTTTTCCCTCTAGGTTTTCTTTATTTCTCTATTTCATAGAAATTTGGTTGTGATTGGGTACCTCATCAGGCCTTGTTTCCAGGACCCAAGTTTTTCTTTCATAGATTGTTTGTAGCTGCATTGTTGCTCATCTTAAGTGGGGGTGTTAGAGTAAAAGGTTAATTCAATTTTATTTATTATATTACCTTTACTCCCTTCTTAAGATTTCCCTTTATGCACTTCCATTTCCATTTAACAATTAATTAGTAATTATTAAATGTCATTTTTCTCTTAGGGTTTCCCTTTTAGGTTTTTGATCTCCTTCTATAAGGATTGATCAATTATAAATTTCATCTTATCGTTTTAGTTTGATAATATATTTTTTATATTCCCAGAGAAACACCCTTGCCTCTTCTTTCTCTTTTCTTCTCCATGACAAGTTATTGCATACAAGTGTTCTTCAGGTTTTGTGGATTTGTATTACTCAAATCCTACATGAATAACATACCATCTTGGATCATGTATTATAGCCACCTTGTCCTATCTAGAGTCAGAAGCTCCTTGCAAGGCTTCAAGTATCTACAAATTTAGGATCCTCAAGGTACAAAGTCTCAAGTTCATTAAACCCAACCACCTCAACCTACATGTTTTTCAGTAATATTTATCTCCTACTTAATACATTTGCAACCCTATTAGATCATCCATTTCTATAAATCAATACAAATGTATAGCTCTGTAAGAACTCTACCCATTTCAAGTGCCTTCGATTCAATTTACCCTTGCTATTTAGGTATTGCAGTGCCTTGTGATCAGTATAAAAAAAAAAATTCTTTTGGCAACAAATATTGCCTTCATTTCATTAATGCATTAACTATTGCATAGAACTCCAAATCATAAATAGAGTACTTCCTCTTTGTATCATTTAATTTATCACTAAAATATGCAATAGCCTTACCTTCTTTGCTTAATACAACTCTAATGACACTACCACTGGCATTGCAATTCACCTAAAATACCTTGTTGAAATCAAAGATTTCTTTAACACAAGTTGTTCTATCACCTTCTTCTTTAGCAAATCAAGACTCCTTGTAGTTCCTGTAGTCCACTTGAACTAATTTCTATCCCCCTGATTGTTTTAGTTTTAAGGGTGCAAAAATATTACTTAAATTTCTAATGAAATTCTTGTATAAACTAGCCAAACCATGGAAAGATCTCACCTTAGTGGAAGACCTTGGGGTAGGCCATTCTGAAATGTCCTTTTCCTTCTCTAGGCTCATTTTGAAATCATCAAGTAAGACAACAAACCCCAAGTAGACTAACTACCTTTTGAAAAAGCTACACTTCTTCAAATTAATTAAAAAAATCTTCCCTTAGCTTCTTAAAGACTATAAATATGCAGGAAATGTTTGTCTAGAGCCTTACTAAAAATCAAAATAGCTTCTAAATAAACAAGAACACAATTTCCCATAAATTTCTTCAATACCTCATTCATAAGTTGTAAGAAGGTGCTTAGTGCATTGGTTAGTCCAAAGGAAATGACTAACCACTCATATAGACCATCCTTGGTCTTGAACGTAGTTTTCTATTCATCACCCTCTTTGATCCATTTTTGGCAATAGCCACTCTTGAGGTGTATCTTTGTGAAGTATTGAGCTCTACTCAACGAGTCCATAAGATCATCCATCCTAGGAAGGGGATATATGTATTTGATGGTTATCTTGTTTATGGCCCTAGAGTTTGTACACACCCTCCACTCTCCCTCCTTTGGTGCTGGCATTGTAGGTATTGCACATGGACTCAGACTCTCCCAAATCAAACCTTTCCTCAATAGTACCTGAACATGTATGTTTAACTCCTTAGTTTTAGTAGGAGTCATCCTATGAGTAGCCTTATTAGGAAAACTAGCTCCAAGGACTAAATCTATTTGATGACTAATTCACTTTACTAGTCACAACCCCTCATGAACATTATTAGATATGATATTCTATACTCATTTAATAGACTTGAAACCTCTACTAGAACTTCTCTACTACCTTCTTTTTCCACTCTAGGAATTAAAGCATAACACTAGTGTTGATGTTCATACCATCTAGAAAGTTTTTTCCATCAATAAGACATACCCTAGCACTATTACATACATTTTCCTCTTCCTTCACTAAGGGTTTGAGCTTGTGATGAACTTTGTCCTTCATCAAAGAGTAGGTGTTTACACGACCATCATATACAACACACTTATCATACTACCATGAACTTCTCAAAAACACATGACATGCATCCATTGTATAATGTCATATAGTACCTCATCATGGTAATTTCCAATCTTGAAATTTACTGAGAATTATTCATTGAATAGGACCTTGTGGTCATCTTTCACCTAGGAAATCCACTATGGATGTGGGTATTTCTCTCTCTTAAGATTTAACTTCATGACCATCTCTGTTGACACCAAATTCTCAGTGCTTCAACCATCGATAATTACATCACAACATTTACCCTCACACTTGCACTTGGTATGAAATAAACTCCTCCTTTTTTCAAGTTCATTCTCACCACTCAACAAGACTAGTGTGTTACTTAGGAATTCTCCTCTTTCAACATCTTCTAAATGTGATGACTTGGAATCTTCATCCACATGTACAACCCTTTCATGACCTTTAGCTCTCTTATCTATCATTCCTTGGAGTTGAAGGCATTCATAAAACCAATGACCTTATTCTCCATAGTGAATACAGGTTCCATAGAAGCCTCCTCTTCATAAGCCTTGTCCTCTTCCTCTTCCTCTTCCTCATTGGTCTCCAAAGATTGGTTCTTTTCTTCTTTCTCTTTCTCCACTTCTTTCTCTTTTACTTGACCTTCTTGACTTTACACTAGAGAATCAGTGTTTTGGCTCTCAACTATAGGTGTCAATATTATCAAGTTTTGATATGTCCAAGTTAGAAATAGATATTGAGTTGACTCCTCACTTTGATAAACATTTTGATCCTGATGATCAATGCTTTCTTTTAATTTCTATACACTCTTTTCCATCATCTTTTCCATCTTTATCACAACTAGAATAATCTATAACATTATCACTAATCAAATTGCCAACTGATATCTTAGAATAATCCTTGAAAGGGTCTATTTTTGTATCAATAATGATCTTTACACCATCTATAAATGTAGAGATGTTATGTGTTTGATTGTCCTCTATGTCTATAACTAAATTTTTTGGCTGAGGTGATTGTTCTACTGTTTTTGTTGGTTGCAAGATACCACACTCACTTAACACTTAGAAAACTTCCTTTTCTATTTCTTTTCTTACATCTTCATAAAGTCCACCCATTACTCATTTAATCTCTCAAAAGTGGGTTAATCTTTTGTTTAATCCTTTCTAACTATTCCTCATCCTTTATTACACAACATTTGTTAACACAGAGCTCTCTTAACTTTTTCTCTTCCTCTACTACCCTTAATTTTGATTTGTTTGATCTCTCATACATTTTTTCAAGTGAGGTTCCATGAAGAATAATAAGAGGCATCTTAAACTTAATCATGTATTTTATGACATGTACTTCTAGGTTTCTCTTTTGCATAGCATCATAGTTATCATAAAATTATTTTAGATTTGTTAAATTTCCTTCATTCATGATCAATTCATTCATCTTACCTATTTCTTGCTTCCATTTCCTCCTCTTGTTGCTACTTCCTTGCTCTGGTTGATATTCCTTTGACTATTCATTAGGCATTGTTACTTTCCCTCTCATTCTAGGAATTTTTGTTGATGTAGTGTTTTCTTCACTATGTTTATTCTTTCCTTTATAAACAACCTCAATATTTGGTTTCTTTTTTGATCTAGGTCCAATAGCCATCTTTTTCACTCTCTTTGACCTCTTAGGTTCTTGTTCTTGTTCTTGTATAGCTTCTATCTTCATAATAATTGGTTTTCTTTAATACATGAGAGGTCCTTATAGTTCTCCTAGTAGGTAGAAGTGGAGTTGATTGGACATGTGTTATCCTTACCTCTTATTTAGGTGATGTGTGGTCTGCTATTGTAGTAGCTATCGTTGAAGCTTCAAGGGTTTTAGGGGTGTCATCAATAGCAAATGGTTTGAAAAATAGAATCTCAAATTGACCACTAGCTTTCATTTCAAGTGTTGGCTTCTTCGCTTCATCAAATTCTTCTCCAATCATTCCAAATTCCTTGAGCATTTGATCTATTTTCTTTACAACTTTCTTCTTGGTTTCTTTTCTATAAAGTTGATCTCTAATTTTTGTATACTTTTCTTTGTATGTCCCCCATCTAGGACATTCTTCATCTCTCCCATACTCAAGAATAAACTTCACATAACCTTCAATCATTTGTTTAGTGATTTCATAGCAAGATAGGTTATATGTATTTTACTCTAGGTTCAATTGCCTCCATGCAAGTGAAATTTGTTTCCACCAGGATGCAAATATCATCCTTTACTGCTCCACAAGTGACGAAGGTATCTTCATTCTTTGTTGCATTTTATATTGGAAGAATTTTATCAATCTAGAAGTGTCATTAGTAATTCTTTCTATAGGCTTTTCCCTAAAGCAATGAGTGACTAGTTCCATTGTGCACTTATCCGAATTCCACTCAAAATTTGGCATACCAGGGAATCTTCTCAAAACTTGAAAGAATAGATGTGTTAGTACTGATTCAAATATGAATGGTGAATAATTCCTTCCTTTATTTTATCAATGTTATCAACTAGTTGTTGTATGAATATTTCACACATATTAATGTTTTCTTTCTTAATTGTCATCTTGTAAGTTGCATGTGTAAAACTAGCTGATATATAGTTAGGTCTAGGGTTCTAATTCATTTTATATCCAATTATTTTTGTGATTAGCCTTACATTAGTCTACTTAATGTGGCTAACCTCACATCTCTACCATCCCATGTAGCTTTACTGTTTGTTTCAACCAAATTCTTGACTTTCTTCTCATTAGGTACACTACCTTCATTACTTAGACCAGTCAACTTATGAATCATCTCATTATTAATCATCACTAGAATATCACCAACCCAAAAAATCTTATCATGAATTTTTCTTAGTATTACCCTAGTCCATTCATGTTGATCAAATCCTCAGAAAACATATGCTTTGTGATGTTTAATTATCTCAAATGTTCATACCCTTGTTTGAAAAATTAGTCATTATTGTACACTTTAATCACATCCTCACAAATATCAAAATCTCCAATTGATTCAAATTTCAATGTATGTAAGCACAAACATCATCTAGATGTAAAATCCTATCCAAAATATGAGAAAATGCTCATGTTAGATCATCTCCCAAAGACACAAAATGGTGCTTCTTGAATTTGTACCTAGGCTATTCTGTAACATCACATACTATTGGAATTTCCATTATACCAAATTAATTTCAAGTTTACTTCAACATACAATTGCGTGTTTCTGCTAAATACCTTTAGGAATCATAAATTGGGGCTTCCAAAAAATTCACTCAGATCTCCTTATAAATCTTCCAAATCACCTTTGAATCACTCTAGTAACTCTTTTCAATCTTTAATCAATCAAATGGTGACTAATTAACTTGTTTCCAAACCTTAAATACTTATATAATTATATTTACATTAATTGTGCAAGTATGCACACTCCAAAATGTTGATATCAATCTAGTAATCTTGATTTCCTTTATAAATTTTCATATGGAAATTTTTTTTATGTGAATTTAACCATAGCTTCATCTTATCCATTCTAAGTGTTTATTAACTCTGTAAAACTTAATACTTCTAATAAGGGGTTTGATGAATATTTGGTGCATTATCCCTTTTTCCTTCATAAAGATTATAGCTCAAGTTGATACGAGAGTTTTAGTTGTACTTATTGATCTCATCTTACTCTCTAATGTGTCTTTTGTATTATCAGCCTATACCTTAGTGCTTGTAGGTGTTCCTTCTCTAACAAATGTCTCATCAAGACTTTCAACTTCTTTTCCTTTCACACTTTCATTTCATCTTACATTATTGTTCACATTTATTTTAGAGTTCATATTTTTGGATCTCATGTTATGTATTCTAATTTTTTTCAATCTACAAAATCTTGTTGTATGTCCCAAATTATTGTAAATCTGACATGCTATAACTTTTTTTCCATGTCTAGGTCCAAATTGATTAGTCTATAGTCAACAATATCTAGTACCATGTCCAAAATTATTGCACTTGTAACACATAATTCTATTTGTGTAACATTTGTTGTCCTCAATGGTTTACTATCTACAGGGTTAGTAAACCCATGCATTCTATTATCATTATTAAATCTAGGTTTTGTACATTCATTAGATCTATGACCATATATAAAACAATTATAACAATAACCATAAAAGGGTTTAGAATACTGACCTGTGCATTCTTTCTTGATGTGTCTAAGTTGATTACATGCAAAACATCTTCCATTGAATTGTTTCTTTACTTTTTTAGGTTGTTTAGGTTGATTAAGTACTTCTTTGTTCAGATGAAGTCTTGCTGATTAGATTGTTGGTTCACTAGATCTTATGTAACTTCAGATCCTTTAGATGATTCTCCTTCAACATATGCAATCCTTTTTTTGTCTCCAATAGGTCTATGTATTGTAATATAATCATCAAGCTTCTTCGTGATTAAATGTAACTTCTCAAGATGTTGCTTGGTTTGTGTAAGTTCTCCTTTAATAATAGTGTTATACTTCTCAAGTTTTGTATACTGTAACTTTGTAGTCTCAAGCTCACATGTCACCTTGGTAAGTTTGGATTTCAGATTCGCATTCTCATATCTCAAATATGATTGAATTTTCTTTTCATCTTCCATCATACTCATCTTCTAATTTTTAATTTCAAGCTTATGTTACAAAATTTCACTTTCCTTCTTAAGTCTTGAAAATGGTCCACAATCCTTTATTTGATCATGTGACTCTTTCTTTTTTGTTCTAGATGTTTTAATCTTCTATTTCAATTTCTAAATGAAATCTTGTGTATCTTTAAGTTTGATCTTAAGTTTATTTCTTTCCTCTACAACTCTATCAAGTTCCTCATAAGATTCATCAAGGTTATTTTACAATTTTTCTATATCCATTATGATCTTACTCAAGATGCTAGGCCTCCTCTGAATAACTATTTTGACTAGCTATGAATGTCATTAACAATATTTAAACTTGCATACATGATCAAAATGAAAAGTAAACATAAGAATAACACAATGAAACTCATTACACCATTGTTTGTTAAATAGGTAGACCATGTCCAAGGGAAAATCCCGGTGGGGATGGTACCCAAAAAATGAACCACTAATCAAAAGTATCTTGTGAAAGATATTGACCTTGTTAGGATTCTATTACATTTTTATAGTGTATCCATCCTTGTTAGAGGACTAGGCCTTGTTAGAAGCCTCAACATTTTTAGTTAGAAGCTTCATCATTTTTAGGAGTTGTTATCACAATACAAAAGAGTGCAATATGAGCCCATTTCTCAAATGTGGATATATAATTGTGCAATGCTATCAATAGAGATAGATATAAAAAAAATACACAATGTTGATATCTTCAATATCGGATCTGACTCTTTAGTTCATTCTCAAAAATTGTTCATACAATAAGACTTATATGTACTAGCATCAAATTCACATTTATACTACTCACATAAAGTGTGCTTGAAAACATTATATCAATATAATACAATGCCACACTTCACTAAACAAAAATAAGTTGTGGTGTGGAACCTAATTAGACTTAGAGGTTAATTTTTCCCACATTATTTAGTGTGGTTTCCCCCTAGATTATTTGTATAGGGTTTTGGGGGCAACACCCCCAAGATAGGGTCAAGGGGCAATGCCCCTCGTAGGGTCCTTGGTTAGAGCCACAAGTGCACTCCCTTTCATAGTACAGGATGGGGTCAAGGGTTGTCACGAGACCTTAATTTAGATATTAATACATTTGTTTGATTAATATTATCCATACCATGTAATTTGTATAATCATCGTTACTAATAGGTGAATACAATATTTAACTATTATCACTATTATGAAAGGTAATCCATTAGCATGAAATCAACATAATAGATAACCAATTTAAGAAATAAAGCATAATTTCTATTTTAATTGACTAATTACTAATTTACCAATTACTTTGACATTTAATTACTTTTCTAATAACCATTTGATCATCTTACTTATAAATTACCATAGCTAATGTCATGGTCAATCATTTAAGTAGTATTCAATAACTAAGTCATTGACATTAATATTAGAAGTTTTAAATAAAATTACATACCCCTCGAAAGGGTCATGACCCCTAGCTAAATGACACATGGACCCTATAAAATAGTTTGGGAAGCACTCAAATAGGCATTGAAGACAATTAAAAAAAGGTATTAAATTTACTTGCCAACTAATACTC